>JAAAKG020074662.1:2025-13367 GCA_010014905.2 Druon quercuslanigerum
AAATCAGTTTTATAAATGCTCAATTCATACCTCCATCTAGTCTGAAAAAACATCAAAATTTTCTGTTCTTCTCTGATGATAATACAGATTCGTTTAAAATGCACCTCTTTGGTTAAAAAGACAACTATTTTGTTGAAAATTCTTTATGTTTTGGAAGAAAATTAATTGGAGAAAAATTTATTTTTTTAGTTGAAAATTCAACTATTTGGTAAAAAACTTTTCCCTTCAATCATCAATAATATAGGATTTCGCAAATCCAATTGTAGCGATTTTATGGAAGTACAATAAATTCGAATTATTCTATTTTACGATGCTACCTCACAGAAACAGCATACAGAAAGAGGAGTATTAACTTGAATTCTATTCCCATGGAAGGCTCTATAAATCATAGTCCCTATAAGAGATCTAAGTTTAAGTCGTAAACTATTATTTAAATTACTTTAGAGAAATAAAGCTAGTTCAAAATTTCCTAGAAGATCCTATAATTGGAAAATAAAAGCGATCATTACAACAAATTGTATATTTATCTAGAATCTCGATGTAAATGAAAAGTGCAATCATACACTTTAGTAATAAACTTTAAAGGTGAGCAGCTTTGATACGTTAAGTGTTAAAAAATTTAATGATCCCTGAGATGCATGCATTTTTTTATTATAAGGATTTACAGAATTTTTTAAAAATAACAATACATAATTATGTGAAATTTGAGTTTCCAACAAAGTCTGCAAAACATGAATTTTTAAAAAGATTTTTAAGAAACAAACTGTTATTAAAATGTACTAAAATGAGGGAAAATAATTCTGTAATAAAAAACAATTGAAATGGGTAAAGATTACGGAAATTTGCTTAATGATAGATAGCAACAATATAATAATGTAATTTAAAATGGCTCGTGGAATAATAATAATATAATAATAGTGTAACTAAAAATAAAATCATGGGACATAAATAGTGAACCTTGTATTTATATGATACAGATATTTTATTATCTTTACGCCCCATGATTATTTTTTTAATAACATTATTATTTATTTCACGAGCCTTTTTTAGTGTTTCTTGCATTATTATTTTACCAGTCTCTCGTACTACGTAATTTTCTACACACTTTAATTTTCATCTCTTTTTGACAACACAATTTTTGCTAACTTTTTTGTACATTTTATTGAAAAATTAAAAAAATGTTAATATTTATTTATGATTATTCGAAAATTAAAGTTTTGAAGAGATAAGAAACTTTCACGATGATAAAAAAATTTCTTGAAACTTATGGAAAAATTTAAATTGTTTATTTACTTGAAAAAAACTAATTTGAAAAGAATTTTTGAATCATTTCAAATGATTATAAAAGATTCGGAAAAATTAAGTTAAAAAATGATTAAAATTTATTAAATATTTCTAAATATAAAAAAATAAGTGTCAATTTTTTAAGACTTTGAAAATAAATTTCGAAGCTTCTTAAGAAGTTTAAAAAGTTTTAAGAGAAGAACAAACTTTTTGTGAGATTTCAGGAAAAATATATGACTTTTTTCATCAAACCAAAAATTACCAGAGATACAGAATTTACAAAATTAAAAAAAAAAACATACGAAAATGAAAATTTTAAGCCAGGTTAAATTTTAACGCACGATATCAAAAAAATAAAAGACAAGAAAAATGTTGTTTTTTTAATACCTTTACAAGTTTATTATAACAACTTTTTAAATGTTCTTAAAAAATTGAAAATTTAAGTTTTGACAGCATTACAATTAATGGAAAATACGGTAAAAAATGAGTGTACAAAAATTGTGCATTTGAAAAAGATTTACAAATTTGTGTTGTAGAACACGATGCAGTAGAAAATTCAATTGACAAATTCTAAGCCACTGAGGTTAGGGATATAATTAAGAAGTTAAAAAACGATCAGGCTGTTTTTCAGACCGAATGTTTACCATTTAAATCTTGGTAAAATAACATTTGAAATAAACAATAACTTTTTGATTAGATGCATATTTTTGGCTTTAATCGTAAAATACATCATTAACAGACAAAGAAAATCTCATCGCAACTTTTGTCTTTTAATTTATTTTTCGTCTCGCGCGTTTAAAAAAAATTAAATTTATGTATGTTTTTATTGCTATTTTTTAATATTAAAACCAAAAACAAAACTATAAAAAAATTATTTATGACAAATTAATTCCAAAACCAAAAATTACGAGAGTTAGAACATTTAAAAAAATCAAAAAAATACACGAAAAAATGTGTTTTCAAAAAAAAAAAAAAATCATTAATCGAAGTTTCGTTGGGCTATTGTAATTAGATTTGTGACTCTAGATGCTTGGAGAGACCCTTTTTGTAAATTATTAAGAGATAATGCAATAGAACACTACAACTGCGTTGTAGAACACGATGCGGTAGAAAATTCAATTGACAAATTCTGGGCCACTGAGGTTAGGGATATAATTAAGAAGTTAAAAAACCATCAGGCTGTTTTGTAGACAAAAGGTTTAACATTTAAATCGTGAAAATAATATTGGAAATAAACAATCACTTTTTGATTGAATGATCTTTTAATTTCTTTTTCCTCTCGTGTGTTTGGTTTCAAAAAATTAAATTTTGTTGTGTTTTTATTGCTATGTTTATTATTAAAATCAAAAATAGAACTATCAAAAAATTATTCATGACAAATTAATTCCAAAACCAAAAATTACCAGAGTTATAATATTTACAAAAATCAAAAAATACACGAAAAAAATGTGTTTTCAAACAAAATCATCAATCGAAATTTCGTTGAGCTGTTGTAATTAGATTTTTGACCCTAGATGGTTGAGCAGAGCCTTTTTGTAAATTATTAGGAGATAATGTAATAGGGCACCACAAATACTTTGTAGAACACGATGCGGTAAAAAATTCAATTGAAAAAGTCTGGGCCACTGAGGTTAGGGATATAATTTAGAAGTTGAAAAATGATAAGGCTGTATTGTAGACCGAATTTTTAACGTTTAAATCGTGAAAATAACATTAAAAATAAAAAAATTCCGTTTTTGAAAAAACAGCAGAAATTGCACAAAAATGTTTAATAACAACATTTTTTAAAGAATGTGCATTTTTTTAAACGAGACAAACAAAAAAATTTCACATTTGAACCGAAGTCGCAAACGACCGACACCGGAAGTGACGTCTTATTCGGTCCCAAATTGTCGTTGTGGTCCGAGTTTACTTAAAATAGGTGGGTTTTCCGGATTTTTAAAGAAAATAATCAATTTCGCGCCAGATAACTAATTTTTTCTGACAGATCTTTTAATGTTAGATATTATATGTCATTTGGATTTTTTTCGAGAAACGCTTAGTTTAAGCGTAATTTTCAAAAATTCTTAACATTCCTTGTACACGGTTTAAATAGAGTATAACTCTATCTACCTATATTTTTTTCTCTAATTCGTTCTTACTCAGACAATTTAAGTTAGAAAGACAAGGTGAGTATATTTATTTTGAAATATTCTTATCTGCTCTTTTAATGGTTCTATTTATTGTTTTATAGCATTTTTATGGTCAAAATTAAAGCTGACCCACAAAATCTTACGTGCAGTTTTCATTGTCCACTGATTTTTTCTCCATAAAGCACATAAATAAATAAATTTGTATAAGATTCCGATGATCTTTTATATAAAATAACTTGTTATTTCAGAATCCAAGATCGGATTAAAAAAATTTTTCTCGGAAAAAACAATACTGAATTTTGTGGCTGTATTGACTTTTCAACGGATTTCCCAGGAAAAATTTGTTAAATCTGACCTTGGATTCTAAAAGAACAAGTTATTTTACATAAAAGATCATCAAAATCTTATACAAATTAATAAATTTATATTCTTTATAGAGGAAAAATCAGTGGACTATGAAAACTACACGTAGAATTTTATGGTTCAGCTTCAGTTTTTACCGTAAAAATTTTATGAAAAAATAAATAGCATCATTGAAAAGTGCAAATAAAAACATTTCAAATTACATACTCACCTTGTGTTTCTAACTCAAATTTTCTAAGTGAGTGGGAGTCTGTAACCCATACGTGGCGGATCCCCAAGCGGCGGATAGGTGAATGTTTTCTGAAACCAGAGGGTAGGGCTGAAATAAAATTGGCCCTGCGGAACAAATAGACTGGGTGAAGGATAGGCCGAGAAAAAACCACCCAAGTTAAGGTGTTAACAACCCTGCCGAAGACTGCATGGCCCCAGGGTATGGTGTTCCAAACGGTGTTTATAGGATACCGGGTCGCCTCCTAGAGTATTTAGATCTGACAGCCGCATGCGCGGCTCTGTCAGGGTGGAATTTTACTTCCCTGGCTAATCGTGGAAACAGCAAAAAGATTAACAAAAAAATCAAGACAGGAGTGTGTTTGAGGAGTTGGGTGGTCCTTTGGACGTGACGGAGGAATGGGAGAGATCAGTTAACAAGAGGGATTAGCGGAGATGGAGGTAGCTCTCTTAGAGCAGCATCATCTCCTCATAAAGTTACAGGAGAAAATTAAGGAATTGCGAGATTTCAGCAGTACAAAGGCGAATATGTGGCTTCCAATTAGGGAAAGCCTAAAAGAGACGGAGCGTTTGGTAGATCATGAGCGATGAACGTCATCGAGAATGTAGGCAAAACTGCCAAGATGAGAGTGTGGTCCAGAAAGAAGAAGGCTAAGGCTAGGAAGAGTGCAAGCCAAAACTGCACTCAGACTGAAGAAGTTATGGTAGCTCCCACTTGCGACGATAGGAAGCGAGAGAGGGAGACCCTGAGTCCAGTGGATGCGAGCTCTTCTAAGCCAATAATTAAGAAGCCGAGGACTCGTGAGGTTACGGAAGTAACCTTGGCCCCTATGAATACTGAAAGAAAGGAAGAACCTGAATCCGGCGATACCCGGAAGGAGAAGAAGATGCAGAGGCGAGCACGGCCCGAGGCGGTTCTTATTAAACTGGTCGAGGGTCTTAGCTACGCAGAGGATCCTCAAGGACCTTAAGCAGAAGGTAAAACCTGACACCCTTGACGTAAAAATCAAGAGAGTCAGGCAAACTGGAAACGGAGAGGTCCTTGTGGAGCTAGGAGCTGCAGAGAAAGGTAGAGCCGAGCTGTCAGCTGCTATTAAGGAGGCTGTTGGAGAGAAGACGTCGAGGCGGCTGTAAGAAGCCACTTCGGCAGGAAATATCTTGGCGAGATCAAGGTCAGCTTCAAGAAAAGACGCTTCAGAGGTAATATGAAAGCTTTCGTGGAGCTTTCGTAAGAGATAGCGGTGAAACTTTTGCGCGCAGGACAACTGATGGTGGGATGGGTATTCTGTCGAGAGCGCAAGAAGAAGGAGACGCTACGGTGCTACCTGCCTAGGCTTTGGCCATATTGCAGAAAGTTGTGAGGACCCAGACCGTAAGAGGGCCTGTTGAAGATGCGGCAAAGAGGGTCATAGGGGTAAAACGTGCGAAATCACACCGCATTGCTACCTCTGCACCGGAAAGAACGAAAAGCCCCGGAGAGATCATCAGTCGGTGACGATGCGATGCTTGACGTATAAGGAGGCAGCCAGAGGAGGAAGCCCAAGCTGGAACAGAAGAGGAGAGCCGAGGCACGGCTAAAGAACGGCACCCCATCATTATAGTGATCAAATTAAGAACTTTGTCTATATTTATATATACTAAGATCGCTGTAGTTATGCTATCAATATCTCAACATTTAATATCTAAAATTAAAAGATCTGCCAGAAAAAATTGGTTACCTAGCGCAAAATTTATTATTTTCTTGAACAATCCGGAAAAACTACTAATTTTTACCAAAAATGGTCCATAACTTAAAATGGGTCTACATTTGGGCCCAGTAACCATGAAAAATAAATTCAGCACACCGAAAAACAAATATTGCCATTAAAGTTTTGAGTTTTCACCAATTTTCATAAACAGGATAATTATTTTTAACACTGATACTGATTTTTCCTAAATTCTACAACTATCAAGATTCACTTTCCATCAACTTTTATCCAAAGCGGCCCATTCTCCGCCGAGACATTTTATTGTTAAAAAAAAAATTTTATGAAAATCATTTTATACATACCGAAAAACAATCAAATTCTAGCACAATCTTATTTGCTTCTTAATTTATTATTTATTTTAAGCCAAATTCGTCCTTATATTAGTAATTATGTATAAAAGATGATTAAGTCCCTGTGCTTATTTGGACAGATTTTCAACAAAAGACTTTTATTTTTCAACCAAAATAGATTTTTTAGTAAAAAAAAAGTTAACAAAATTGTAATTTGATAGTAAAAATAATTTTTTAGAGTATAAGTTAAAAAAACTGCTGATTTATAAAGTTCATTTATTTATTTGTTTTTAAGTTTATATAAATATAATTTTTCTGAATTTCTTTCGAGAACATTTAAAAACATTTTTGAAGATTGCAGATATATCGAAATATTGAAATATCCAATATTTCGTGTTTCGGAAATGTTTCTAAAGGCTTTGTAATATTTTAAATCTCACAAGAATTTATAAAATTCTCGAATCTTTTAAAAATAAAACAAATCTTTTTCAATCTTTTACAATCTTTATCCACAACTTTAAGAATCTTTTCATTTTTTTTTAAATCTTTTCAAATATTCTCTTAAATTTTATTTTTTTCAGAATAGACATACTTAAAAAGCTTCAAAATTTTATTTAAAAATTCTTAATAATCTACGCTTTTTAAATATTTTTAAAAATCTTTTCGAATTATATGAATTTTTGCTCAAAATTTATTTTATATCTTTTAGTTTTTAGAAATTTTCAAAAATTTTGTACAGCGTATTAAAAATTTTTTTAAATAAAAAATAACAAACCATTTACAACTTTCCCAAAAATCTTAAGAAAATTTTTTCTTTATCGTGATCAAATTTTTTGAAGCATTTTTATGTCTGAAATTATTGTTCAGTCTTTCCAAAATTTATAAATATCTCCTAAAATCACTCAAGTTTTTAAAAAAAATTTCATCTCGCAAAATTAAAAAAATTTGCTATTCCTTTTTAATTTTTTAAAATCGTCGAAATATCTTTTAAAATAAGTAAAAGTTGCAAAAAAAATAATTTAATTTATTTATTTATTTCTATAAATATGTTCATCTCATGAGTAACCTTATTTTTTGAATTAGTATCTAGGATGACATCTTAAATATATTATATTATAGTAATATAATATATATTTATATATATACACAAGCCTGAGAATATGTAAAATGATGAATATTGATATAAATGTGAAGGTACTCAATGGTACGTAACAAGAAAATGCACATATTTTTAATATATGGCATTCATGCTCAGATTATGGAAGAATATATAGGAAAAAAGATCATAGTGCCCAGATAATACGTTTCTTTTGGTTGATTCAGCAACAATGTATTTCGATTATTATATTATCAAAAATTAAACAAAATCATAAAATATTCATAAGCAAAACCTATATATTGGAACGAATCACCTGTTTAGTGTCTCTGCTTAAAATTTTTTATTTTGAGATTGAAAAATAATCCATTTTCATAAGAATAATTTTCTGCAAAAGAGCATGAGAAAGATTTAATCATTAAAAAACAGATTTCCAAACTAAGGATAAACTACAGGTATAACAAAAAGATGATGTAACCTGAAAAGAAAATATTTCAATGGATATTATCTAAAATATGATTAATTCTAATATAGTCTATATCTTTAAAGAGAAAATGATTGTTCAATAAGAATGGGTCAATTTTAATTAAAACTTACTAATTATTTCATAAATTGTTCAAGCAATTATATTTGTTAACTTAAATTAACAATTAAGTCATTGTAATAAGAAGTAGACAAAAAGTAGATTTTTAAAAAGTAGATTTTATTCTAGCACGAAAAAAATCACGTTTACCAAATAGTGTGTCGTTTCCGGTGTCGTTGACGATGTCGTATCCTATGTCCGATTTTTCAAAAGGCTACCCTATATTATATATATATATATATATATTAATCATGTTGGAAAGTCAGAAGAGATTCTTAGTACCTCTCGTACTAGCCGTGTAGATATAAGTGTGTGTAATTATAAAGATTTTGATGAAAAGTAAACGTACATTCATACCACGTTCGTCCTCAATCGACATTTCTCTTAATATCTGGCATTTTCTTACGTATAGTATCGTATCTCGTATCTGGTATCGAGAAAAGATTGCACATCGAACCCATAATGGTTCCAGTGGAGTGAGTAGATACATACATACATACATACATACATACATACATACATACATACATGCATACATACATACATATATTCATACATACATACATACATGCATATATATGTATATATATATATATATATATATATATATATATATATATATATATATATATGTATGTATGTATGTATGTATATATGGATGGATAGATATAGAGTAACGAGATGGTATAGGCTACAGAGAATTAAGGTTAGTGATTGGTGATTTGTGATTGGTTTAAACGTTGGTCACAACTAAATAATTGAGATCAGTGTTAGACAAATCACGTCTGATGAATTTAATTGCTTATTACAGTTAATTATTAAGGACTCGAAATTGCCAGCATTGTTTCCTAGATCAGTTAACGTTATACCTCGTAATTCGCAAAGATTATTTCTCCACTTTTTCTTATTTTTCTTATGTTGTTATTCTTACAACACTTATACGTCGAATAATTGCTACTATCGAGAATTGCCTTTTCACCGACGATCTAAAATTAACTCTACTTTTTTCCTCCTACTCCCACGTAAACACGATTCTCTTATCTTTCACTTTACTTTTTTTTTACATTCCCATCAGAGAAGGTATTAGATTTTTGTAACATTTAAACAAGTTTTGTTTATTAATTTTTTTATGTGACTTGAGTTGTTTTCCGAAATTAAACAATTAAAAAAAACTATGCGTTCTGTAAAAAATGATTAATAATACAATTGTATATATATTTTTTTATTAGGAACTTATGTCGATTAACTTACCTTCGTAATTTGTATGGTTTGTCCAGAAATTTTATTTTTTAATTTTTAATTTTATTTTGTACGATTAAAACAAAAGCTACGTGTACTATTAAAAAATAATTCATAAAAATTTTTGAGATCGTTTATGGACGAACAGCTTTTGTCTATTAATTTATTTTCGAAACTTGTGTCGTTTTTTACAAACAAATTTATTTTTTGTTTTTACTATTATTTTTAACAATTAAAATAAAAACTATCATGATAAAGATAAACTTTTTTCAAGATTCTTGTTTATTAAAAAAAAATTAATTTTAAGAAATGTTAAAAGATTTCTAAAAATCTGAAAGGTTTCAAAAAGTGTTCTTAATTTAAAAAGCTTTTTAAATATTTTTAAAAATATTTTTGAATGATTTGAATTTTTGCTCAAAATTTATTTTAAATCTTTTAGTTTTTAGAAATTTTTAAAAATGTTTTCATGGGTTTAAAATTTTTTTAAATAAAAAATAAAAAATCATTTACGACTTTCCCAAAAATCTTAAGAAATTTTTTTTTGTCGTGACACTTTGGTCTAAAATTATTGTTCAGATTGTCAAACATTTATAAATATCCCATAAACTCACTCAAGTTTAAAAAAAAAATGTCATCTCGAAAAATTAAAAAAATTCTTTCTTATTCTTTTTGAAATTTAAAAAATTAATAATATGTTTGTTAATGTTTTTCAATTATTCCCTCAACTTAATTTTTTAAAATAAAAAATTATAGAAAATTTCCAAGAAATTTTAATAACCAAAATTAAAAAATTTGTCTTTTATAATCTTCAACATTCGTGTTGAAGTTTGAAAAAATTATTAATATGTTTTGTAATCTTTTATAATTATTTTGCCCTAAAACTAATTTTTCACACTAAAAAATTATAAGTTTTTTTTTTAAGAAATCTTAAGTACCTGTGATAATTCTTAAAAAAATTAATTTGTTTCGAAATTTTTAAAAACTTACATTTTATTCTAACCGGTACATAACCTTTTTTTACTAGTACTAAAGGACCGAATTATTAGCAAATATTAAAAAAATGTACATTTAATGTTTTTCTTTTATTAACAATTTTTAGGAATATTTAAAATTAAATTCTATCATGAAATAAAATTATTTATTTTGTAATTTTCATTTACTAAACTGGTGTTGCTAAAAATGATTAATATTTATTAATAGAAAAATTAAATGAATAAAAAATTAATTTCGATTTATTGGCACTTTTATGAAATTAAATTTTTGTTTGTGACAAATTCAATTTTGTGACAAATGAAATGAAATTTAAAACAAAAACTTGGTGACTCAGTTCAAAAAGCTCAGTTAGTTATAACCTAATATTTTTAAAGAGATTTTTCAATATATATTTTTTGAGGATTTTCTCATTGGAATGAGTAGAAAAACATCTGTTTCAACATGGACACCTGCTACTCCTATCAAAACTCCGGACAATATTATATCCTCTGATTTTACAAACGCGAAAATTTTCATTCCATCCTACGAAAAGTATTTTAAATTTTAATTTAATTTTAAATTTAATTTTACTTTAATTTTAATTTAATTTTAAATTTACTGGCATTGAAACATAAACATCAAGAAAGTACTTTAATCGATTCCAAATTTGTCATTATTAACAACCAGTATAAATAATTTTGAACCAAAAGAGATAAATTATTAAACAAATAATTCACTTTCTGAGTCATAAATATAAATTTTTAACAAAAAATTAAACAGTTAAATTTTTAGATAAAAAATTATTTTTTAAAAGCAAACTTTTTCTACTTTTAAAAAAATATTAAACAAATATTTTACTTTCGGAGTCGTAAATATAATTCTTTAACCAAAAAGTAAACAGTTAAGTTTTTAGTTAAAAAAGTTTTTAAACAAAATTTTTAACTAAAAGAGATAAATTATTAAACCAATAATCGAGTTTCTCAGTCATAATTATAAATTTTAAACAAAAAATTAAACAGTTAAATTTTTAGTAAAAAAAGTAATTTTTAAAAAGAAACTTTTTCTACTTTTTAAAAAATATTAAACAAATAATCGACTTTCTGAGTCATAAATATAAATTCTTAACGAAAAATTGAACAGTTAAATTTTTAGTTAAAAAAGTTTTTGAACAAAATTTTTAACTAAAAGAGATAAATTATTAAACCAATAATCGAGTTTCTCAGTCATAATTATAAATTTTAAACAAAAAATAAAACAGTTAAATTTTTAGTAAAAAAAGTAATTTTTAAAAAGAAACTTTTTCTACTTTTGAAAAAATATCAAACAAATAATCGACTTTCTAAGTCATAAACATAAATTTCAAACAAAAATTTAAACAGTTAAATTTTTAGTTAAAAAAGTTTTTCA
>JAAAKG020074673.1:0-17116 GCA_010014905.2 Druon quercuslanigerum
TCCATTTATTTTGTTTACCACGACTTTCGGATATTTAATTACATGTTAAATTCATGCGTAAGCCTAGCGGAACGCGTGAACGAGTTGCGTGACCGTAAAGTGACCGCATAGTACTGTTCCGTTCAATGGGCCCGCTAAAGCATTTCCATTAATTACGAAGAAAAATGATATAGTAGGGGAACTATCGATAAAAATAACACATAGTTTGCCTCCCCCCCCCCCCCCCCACCCTGCATGGAAAGTATAATGGACCTAGAAATATAAGAAAAATGCTTACAAAATCGATATTCTTAAATATTTTTTATTTTCAAAATCTCTACTGCATTTCGAAAATGTTGCAAAACATACCAGCATTTTTCAAATTTTGTCCATCGTATCCTTAGCTCTTGGATCACGACAAAGTAAAGGTTTCTAGAAAGTGGCTCTAAATTATTCAAACATGATTTTATTCAGAAAACCTTAAAGATTCTTTTAATCTTTATTAGACATATCTGATATTTTTTTAATATAGAGTATAAGGCGAAATTAAGAGTTCATCCTTATTTCAAATGTTTTGATGGTCCTTCCCTCCAAAGAAAAATGTTATAAAATGTATCAGAATTCCGTAGAAGAAAAATATTTATATAAGAACTTATGAAATAAATAAAAAAAATGAAAAAGTGCCACCAAAAAACTTATTTGCTACAAATTTTTTGGTGG
Source organism: Druon quercuslanigerum (assembly GCA_010014905.2). Taxonomy (NCBI): domain Eukaryota; kingdom Metazoa; phylum Arthropoda; class Insecta; order Hymenoptera; family Cynipidae; genus Druon; species Druon quercuslanigerum. The sequence goes on from JAAAKG020074673.1 coordinate 700, forward strand.
CAAAAGAAATTCTTGAAAATATAAAAACCCTAAGAAATTTAGTTAGTAAATGTCAGACAACTAACCTTTTCGACTTGCTTTCATGGCCATTCGGTTGCCTTTATGAAATTATAAAGTTTAAAATACATTTCGAAATTTGCAACATTTTTTCTTTCTATCCACCCACCATTTTTAGACCCAAAATTGACTAAAAACTGTATGATTACGGTCATTGTTTCATCTTTCTGAAATTTAAAACTGAAAAATTAATATTTTTATTTTTCATTTGTCTTAATACCTGTCAGTTTTATATGAATAATATAGAATATCGTTTTAAAAAGTTTAAAGTATAAAATAAATCTTCGTGAGAAATGAAAAAAATACCTAGCGAACTAATTCATCTTAAAACTTTAAATTGTCTGTTTATTAATACAAATAATATACTGTAAAGAAAATAATATAAATAAAAAAATACTTATACACAATTTGGAAAAAGTGCATAATAAATTAATAACGAGCAGCAACAATTTAAATATATCGGGCTGCGCGCTCGATAATATATTTGTCTCTCGCTTCGCGCTCGGTGATGCATTCACCTCGAGCTACGCGCTCGGTCTTTCTATGTACCCAACATTTGTGCGCAAGCTTTTTAAAATGAAAGGTAAAAGAATCGACAACTGTCATTTGGTTATTGTGAATTCTCTTTGGTTAAAGCTCCTTCGGTTTTAACGAATACATTTTCATCACGTATCTCGTGCTTCGCACTCGATTTCGTCAACAATGCGAACTTTTCTACATTATGCTTAACTATTTCAGTATATGTTTACCTATATCAGTACAAATCTCCTTTTTAATGGTTAATTTAATATTTGTTTCTCATTTTGCATTAAATTTTATTTCTAGCCATCCTGAAAAATATATATCATTTTAATACATTTATATTATTACCATTCACGATATGCATTAGTATTTAAACAAACGTATTTTTACAGTCTTGTTTTCATCATTAAAAAAATAGGCATTCTATTAAAATAAAAATTATTACTAAACATTTTACTACAACTTGTGTCATTCTGCCATAAATATAATTAGTTTATATTCAATGTAGATGTAATTAAGACACAAGTTTTTAGTTAATAAAATGTTGTTGTAGTTTATAATAAACTTTTTTTGGTTAAATTTGTTGGTTAAACAACTTTTGTCTTTTTATTTTGTTCGTCTCTTGTGTCGTTTTTGCAAAAAAAAAATTTCTTAAATTTTTAATCTTATTTTTTACGATTGAAATAAAATCTAATCGTGCTATTTAAAAATTATTAATAACAAATTTATCAATCTTTTTAGGGTAGACAACTTTAGTCTGTTAATTTTAGTTCGTACCTTGTGTTTTTTATGATTAAAACAAAATTTGCGTGTCCTATCAAAATTTATTCATGACAAATTTTAATGAGTTTTCGCTATTTTTTGCAAGAGCAACGTTTGTCATGTGCCGTTTGTCCAATACTTTCATTTTTACGACTAAAAACAAAAACTATGCTTCCTATCGAAAAGTGATTGATTACAAACTTGTAGATCTTTTCAGGAGGCGCAATTTAGTTAATTCACTTTTTTCGTATCTTGCATAGATTGGCCGTAAAATTGAATTTTTTAGTTTTCGTTATTTTTTGTATGATCAAAATGTTCATTTTTAACTTTTCGACAAAATTCAAAAATTTGAACTTTAAAAAAAAACGTTTTTCTTCTTTTGACTTTTTTAATATCATGCGTTTTGGGACTTAAAATGTTCTTTTTTTTTGTGTTTTTGTTTTTTTTTGAAAATAAATATAGCTCTGATAATTTTTGTTTTGTCGAAAAAAGTCATGAGGATAAATCGTTTGAGTTTCCGAGTAATATAGATAGCCGTACACAGAATTAAAAAAAAAAATAGTTTTAGGCCTTAAAAAATTGTGTCAAAGCAGAGTCCAATCTGATCAATCTTTCGAAAGTTATCGTGCCTACAGCATAGAGACTACAGACAGACGGACAGACAGGCACCTTCGTAAAAATCATTTTTTCTGACGCAGACAGTCTCAAAACGCGGAGATTTATTAATAAATATATAATATATTATTAAAATAAATAAATATTATATTGGTTAATAATAATATATTGTTAAAATTCATTTTCTTTTTGGTTGAAATTTAATTTTTTAATCGAAAATTTCTAATCTTCTATTATTCGTTGAAAACTTATCCCTTTTAGTTAAAAATTCAACTAGATTGGTTGAAAATTGATAGGTTTTTTAATAATTATGTTTTCAGCTTGAAGATTCTTGACTTTAGTTGAAAACGGTTTGTTTGAAAATTTAAATACAATCTTGAAAATTCCGAATTTTTCATGTTAGATATAAACTTTTTTAAATTGAAAATTGAACTATTTAAAATTTGCTTAAAATTTTTCTTTCTTAGTTAAAACTTCGTGTATTTTGCTAAATTTCATTTTTTTAACATAAATATTTTGTTAAAATTCGCTTTCTTTTTTAATGAAAATTAATGTTATGAATTAAAAACTTAAACTAGTCCATTTTTCGTTGAAAACATTCTTAGTGGGAAATTCCTGTTCTGTTGTAGAAAATTCATATTAATTTATAATCATTATTATAATCTATAATAATTAATAACATTAACTTATGAATTAATAATAAATAATTAATAATTCACTATTTAGTTTTGTGTTAAAAAATCAACAGCTATGTTAAAAATTTGTCTTTTTGTTTGAGGATTCAACTATTTTGATAAAAATTCTTCTTTTTTTAGATTAAAAATTAATTTATTTAACCGAAAATGTAACCATTTCATTTCCGATTTTTAATCTACATTTTTGAGTTGAAAATACATCTTTTCGATTCAAAATACATTTTTTTTTAAATAATGCATTTAACTGAAATTGAAACTATCCCATTTTTTAATTTGAATTCATTTACTTAATTTCTCTACTCAACACATTTCATGTGCATTAGTCAAATAACTTGATAAGATATTATTAATCCAGTCAAAGTTTTCGTTGAAGTAAATTTTTTTTAATCCAAAATAAATTCTAAATACACCATTTTCTCTGCATACAAGGTTTAAATTATAACTTATTATTAATCTAACAATAATTTCGTTTTTCAGATTACAAAAAGTCAGCTTGTGACCGAGAGAGAACGCGCATGCGGGACATGAACCGGGCTTTTGAGCTTTTGAGATCGAAACTGCCGATCTGCAAACCACCTGGCAAAAAGCTATCGAAGATCGAGTCTCTGAGACACGCGATAACATACATCAGGCATTTGCAGAGTCTCTTAGAACCTCAGTACACGTACGTCCCAAGCATTCCCGAAAGATCTGGTCACTATGGACCGACGACAGCGAACACAGCCTTTGAATCACAGCATCCGAATAGATGGGAATCCTTTGCCTACTACCGATACGATTATCATGCTCCTTTTGCTTCCCTTCAACCTCCACCTCCACCTCCTTTGCAGCCGCCTCGTTTGGTACATCATGAACAGGATGACCACTATCGCTATGACACACACTCTTAACTTCTCTTCCTTGTCTTAACTTACAATCAAATCAAAAGAAAGAAATGCAGAATATAATTCTAATATATTAATTACCTTATATACAGTGGTGTAGTCGCGGCCTGACAGGAGCTCGAGGAGCTAGAAAACTCTTTTTGAAGTGATAATTTCTTATGGCAGCTGTGTACTCACAAAACTGGGTAACGTTGACGGTAACGCTTCCTTTGGTCTATCTCTCCTTCGCCTCTCTCACTGACTGACTCTTTCAACCCCCTTCCTCTCCATCTCTCCTTCGCTTCTCCCACTGACTAACTATTTCCATTCCCCTCCCTCTTTATCTCTCCTTCGCTTCTTCCACTTCTTTCCCTCTCTCTCTCTCTCACTCTCTTTCCCTCAATCCTACACTCTCACTATCATATTGAGACTATGACAGTATTAGCAATGTATAACATGAATTGATTAGCGTTTTCGTGTGTCATTACTGAAGTTTTATGTAATTATGAAGTGTATTTCAACTTTTTTTATGTTGAAAGAGTTCAAAGAAAACCACTTCAAATTACAACATATAAAAATATCACTTCTTCCGCGTGTCCCACGATGACTCACGGGTTTTTTGTAAGGCCTGGCGGCGCCAAGCCACTTTCTTGTCACGCGAAAAATTTGGCTAAGGACGGATTTTACGTTTATAAATTATTTAAAATAAAATGAATGCAGACAACTTATTGAATACAATACGATACACTTTCAATTCTTAAGATTTCAAGCCAAAATTACAGGGTGGGCCATTTTAATCTGTCCACCCCAAAATCTCCGGAAATAAGCGGTATAAAAAGAAATTATTCAGACAAATGTTGCTCAGGACAATAGGGGCCATCTTTCTGCAAAATCGGTTTTGACCTTAATATCAATTTTAAAGGTTATTTGAAGGTCACATTGATTTTTTAAATAGAAACCTCTATTTTTGACATTAGATTCTAAAAGAGGGGAAAATTTTTCGTCCGAAATGATAGATAGTCATTTTTCCCGAGGTCAAATAAAGGTTAAACCAAAGTCAAATTTAAAAAATCATGCAGAACAAATGTTTTTTCTTTTATTCATTTAACACGTTTGGGCAACACAAAGCTGGGGTGGATTAGGGACCAATGACTTTGATAACCTTGACCTTGAGGCATGCTTCAAAGGTCATTTGAAGGTCAAAGTGTTTGTTTTCTTGAACTAATACACCCGAAACCAAACTCACAAGCTCCAAACCAACAAACTCCACACTTTGATCTACGAATGACCTTCCAAGTTGGCCTCAAGGTCAACCTAAGCAAGGTCGTTGGTCCCAAATTCACCCTAGCTTTGTGTTGTTCAAACGTGTTAAGTGTTAAAAAAATAAAACAAAAAAAATCATGATCTGCATGATTTTTGAAATTTTTCCTCGATTTAATCTTTATTTGTCAGAACCGATTTTCCAGAAAGATGGTCCCCATTGTCCTGAGCAACTTTTGTCTGAACAATTTTTTTGTATATCGCTTATTTCCGGATATTTTGGGGTGGATAGATTAAAATGGCCCACTCTGTATATTCCCAACAAAATAGTTAAATTTTCAAGCAAAAAAGATTTTCTATATAAAAAAAAACTAATTTTCAAAAAAAGCTAACTTTCAACCAAACATTTGCGTCAACAATCAAATAGATAAACCTAAGAAGACTAATTTTTTCGAAGACAGTTAAATTTTTAATTAAAAAGTTACTTTTTATACATGAAAGATACATTTTTAAACCAAACTTTCAACCAAAAAAAAATTTTAAACAACATAGTTGAATTTTTTACCAATTAGTTAAATTTTCAGAATACGTGGATGCATTTTCAATCAGAAGGTTGAATTCTGAAAAAAATTAAAATTTAATGAAATATTTGAATTTTTAAGACAAAAAAAAACACATTTTTTAAAATGCAGTTGAATTTTCATCAAAAAAGTTCATTTTCAACCAAGAAGGATCAGTTTTCTGCAATGATTGATGAATTTTTAACAAAAGAATAAAGTTTTTAAGCTAAAAAGTCGAATGTATTAGAAAAAAGTGGACTTTTAAATTGGAAAAGACGAGTTTTTAACAAAAAATATCATTTTCAATTAAGAAAGATGATTTTTTATCGAAATATATGAATTTTCTACCAAAAACTTACATTTTCAAAAAACAAGATTGATTTTTTATCCATAAAGATGACTTTTCACAGCCAAATGCATGAATTTTCTATTAAATAGTTGAATTTTTAACTTATAAAATATACAGGGTGAAGTTTCAACAAAAGTGGATTAGATAAATTTTCAGATAAAAACTCTGATTTAAAAAAAAAACTTTAAACAAACTAACAAAGTAAACAAACATTCAACAAAATTGATAAATTTTCACTTAAAAAGTTACATTTTCGACCAGGAAAATTAATGCTCTACCAAAACAGATAAATTTTAAGTAAAATACGTTAATTTTCACCAAAATTATTTATTTGTGAACCCAAAATACAAATTATCTACAAAAAAGTTTAATATTCGAGCCTAAAATATGATTTTCCAACCCAAAAGTTTAATTTTATACTAAATTGTGAAATTTGTTAGCCAAAAAGATTCAGATTCTGCAAAACAGTAGAATTTTTAACATAGAAGTTCATGCCAAGGCAAATACTTGAATTTTCAACTATACTTATAAATCCTTGATAAAAAATCATTCTTTTGCTACAAAGTACTGTAACTTTAAGTCAAATAATCGACTTTTCAAACAAAAAAATTAATTTTTAACGAAGCATGTAACAGTTGATATTTAAACCAAACAATTGCATTTTTAATTAAAAAGGATACATTTTGAACAAAAAAGATTAAATTTCTAGCAAGAAAGACGAATTTTCAACTAAAAATGATACATTTTTAACGAAATAGTTAAATTTTTAACTGAAAAATATAGTTTTAACTAAAAATGGAACAGTATAATTGTCAGTTCAAAACATTTATTCTGAACCAAACATGAAACAAATTTTCATCAAAATAGTTAAATTCGTAACCATGGATATAAAATTTCAAGTATAAAAAAAGGAATCTTTAACAAAGTAGTTGCACTTTTCATAAGAAACATGACTTTTCAACAATATAGTTGTATTTTTAAGAAGATAACTATATTTTCAACCAGATAATAGAATTTTTATTGAAAGGAGATTAATTCCGAACCAAAAACATACAAGGTGTCTTTTCAATAAAAAAATTAACTTTTACCGCCAGGCCACTTTTTCTTATAGGATTGCACCACTGTTTAATTACCTTATCTATTTTTAAGAATCAAAAAGATAATTCTCAGATCGAATTCTAAATATGATCTAAAACACCAACTTTTTCTACACTTCCATCACCAAAGAAACTAACCGAATTGAAACCAAAGAAATAAATGGGATTGGTGCATGAATTTTAGAAAATATATTTGATAAATGTTGCATAAGATTAATTATGTGAAAAAAAGGTTTAAAAAAAGTATCGAAAACCTTATTAAAACAATTCTATGTGAGAATGTCTCATATTCGCGCAACAAATTTAAAAAGTACAGATAAATTTTAACCATTAAAAAAATCAACTTATTTTTTTTTTTTAAGTTGCTTCCAGTAATTATATTAATTTTTTAAGCTTTTTCACTAGGGAAAAAATATATTTGAAAATATGCATCAACCCCTCTAGCAACAATGAGTCTTGTAAAATTCCCTTTTTATTGTAAATTTCTCTGTATTACAAATAATATATCTTTAAAAGAATCTACATCGCTTTAAAGAAGATATTTATGTACAAATTATTTTTCTTTTAACCCTCTCATCTCCATCAGGGTCCCGAATCTGCGGATGAATAAATTTCCTTTGATGTAAAACCTTCACGGCAGAAACATTTCAGCTCTTAAAGTTCTACTATTTTATGGGGGGCTAAAAATTTCCGAAAAAGAAAATATTCGAAATAGAATATTCCCGAAATTAAAAACTAGCTGACAATTTAAAATGCACGATTGTTTATGATATTAAGGAAAGTGCATTAATCACAGAATTATGTTTTTTTTTAATGACAGAATTTTATTCTTCGGGAATTTTTAATTGCCGGCTATTCTCTATTTTCAAGAATTTTACATTTCGAATATAGTTTTCGGGATTTTTCAGCTATCCCCCGAATTCTTAAATTCCGGTTAATAGAAAATTACAAAAATCAAATTTCCGACATTGCAAAATATCCGGCACAAGAAAATTCTTTAATTTTAAAATTCCCGAGTCTAAACAACTAAAAAAACTGTTAAATAATAAGATAAAAAATAATAAGCAAAATAATTTTATTTGATGAGCATATTTTTTATTTTAATTATTGTGTACTATGAAACCAATATTTTAATTGTTTAGATTCAGAAATTATATAAATCAGAAAATATCGTGTGTCAAATTTGCAAATTCGGTAATATTATAAATTATCGGGGACTTTATTAATCGAGAATTTTAAATTGTCAGAAATTTTATAATTTTGGGAATTTTCTATTTCGAACATTTATTTTATCAAGAATATCAGTTATATTTTTTCTTAAATAGGTTAAAATCTATCGATATTCTCTATAAATTATAACACGGTGAAATAGTTTTGTCAATTTTTTAAAAAGCTATTGAAAAAAACAGTTTAAATTTTAATGTTCTTGAGATTAATTTAACGCTAAATTTCTGTAGAATCGTACCAACTTATCACCATTATTGTGAAAAATTTTGTTTGAATGGTGCAACATGTTTAAAGTTGAAACAAACATTTTGGAAAAGTTTCAATATTTTTTCGGACGAAAAAAATATGTTTGTGGTGTATAAGAAAATAGCAATAAAGTAGTTTCTATCCAATTTATTAAAATTAAATATTCATTTGATTTTTACTATTATTTTCCTACTGGTGAGATGTCTTTAAATATTTCAACATTTTTGTTCCGAACTTTAAAAATGTTTATTATATCTTATTTAAATGTTAATAAAACAGTAAAAGCTCTGTTTTCGTAATGTCTTCTTTCAAAATTGATTTGCATTTTTTGAAAGAATCGACTTGAAATATGTATACAATTTCGCGAATTAATTATACATTTTTTTCAGTTTCTACGGATTCAATTAATATGCTTAATTTAGAAAGCTTTGGCAAAGTATATTACTTAATATTCTTACATTATAAGAAACATAAATTATTCTATAATTAAATAATACAAACACCATATTTATATAAAACTAGTGTGGGTACTACATTAAATTCAATTCAATCTGTTCATATTTCTAATTTTTCAATTAAAAATATTGCATTTTCACCACAATAAATGAATTTTTAACCAAATAGCTGAATTTTCAATGAAAAAGGTCCATTTTTCAACAAATATTTGAATTTTTAACTAAAGAAGATCAGTTTTCAAAAAAAAATGGAACTTAATTTTCAGTTAAAAAATTAATTTTCCATACAAAAAAGCAAATTTTGAATCATTGATAAAATTTCAATTAAAATTCTGAATCAATAAATAAGAATATCAATAAATTAAAACAAAAAAGAGTTTAACTTCTAACCAAGTAGTTTTATTTTCGAACAAAAAGAAGAATTTTTTGGTCAAATAATGAATATTTGACTGGAATACTTGAATATTTAATTAAAAAGATAAATTCAAAAAAAGAATTTTCAAATAAGAAGATTAACTTTCTACCAAAAAAGAAAACAAAAAATTGAATAGTTAAACTTCTAGATACAAAATTAATTATCAACAAAGACGATGCATTTTTTTATAAAATTATAGAATATTCACCTGCAAATGTTATATTTTTAGTTTTTAAAAAAATCAAAAAAACAGTTAAAATTTTAACTAAAAAGGTTAAATTTTAAGTAAGAAAAAAAATAATTTTCAGCCAAAGAAAAAACTCATTTAATAAAAAATAGCTCATTTTTCAACCACCGACGAATTATTAATTAAAATGATAAATCTTTAACCATAAACATTAATTTTTAACAAAAAAGTTTACCTTTCAGCCAAGCAATTAGTTTTTCGTTGCAAAAAAGATGAATGCCGGACAAAAAATAAAAAGTATATTTCTACACAAAAATGAAATTTTCAATCGGAAAGGTCGAATTGTTTGACTAAGTAAACGAATTTTCGATAAAACAGTTTAATTTCCAACCAAAAGAGAATACTCTTTCACAAAATAATAAAATTGTCAACAAAATAATTAAATCGTCAAAAAAATATTGAAATTCTTGATCAAATGATCAAATTTTTAAACAAAAAAGATTAAACTTCAAACAAAAACATTTGCATTTTCAAACATACAGTAGATGTTTTACGTTAAAAAGTCTATTTAAAAAATAATCTAAACTTTTAAATCCGAAAATAAGAATTTTTATTTAAAAAAAAGTAATTTTCAACCAAATAGTTTCATGTACAACCAAAAAAAATAATTTTAATAGAAAACAGATGAATTTTCGACAAAATAATTCATCTTACACATTAATAAAATGATTTTTCAACCAAATGCTGGAATTTTCAATGAGAAGAAAAATTAAAACCCAACCAAAAACAGTTGCATTTTAAACCCATTACTCAAATTCTTAAGATGAAAAAAGAAATTTTCTATGAGAATGTTGAATTTTCAATAACATAAAAACGGATTCTCAACAAAAAACGTCAGAGTTGATGTTTTAATACAATAAAGACGAATTTTAAACTAAAAAAGATAATAGATGATATTTCGACAAAACAAAAATTAGTTTGTAATTCAAAAGTAGTTGACTTCAAACAAAAAATACGGCTTTTCACCATGAGTTCAATTTTCAACTAAGAAAGATTTTTCAGTTCAAAGACAAAATTGCAGAGAATCCTGATACTTAAATTTTCAAGTAAAAACAATTAATTTTAAACCAAAAATGAATAGTTAAATTTCAAGTTAAAAAAATTAAAATAACAAAAAAATAATTTCAAACAAAATATTTGTACATAAATAGTACAATAATAGTAATGTTAGCTTTACATACTGCATACAATACATACTGCTTACAACTGCATACTGCATTTTAAAAGAAAATAAACACGCTCTCAAAAAAATTCCCTGACTTTTATTATTTCTTCGAAAAAAAAATCATTTTCGAATGATTATGCAAATTAAACAATTTTCAACCTTGAAAGGTGAATTTTCAACCGAACGGTAGAATTTTCAAACAAAACAGATTCTACTTTAACCAAAAATGGATGAACTTTTAATCCGAAATGTTGAATTTTTTGTCTAAATAAACGACTTTTCAAGGAAACAATTTAATTTCCGACCAACAGAGATTACTTTTTAACAAAAGACTTGAATTTTCAACAAAATATTGAAATTTTTGTTCCAATGATCAAATTAAAAAAAAAACTATTAACCTTCAAACAAAAACAGTTGTATTTTCTACCACACAGTTTATTTTTACGTTAAAAAGACGAATGTTTAAAAAAAATCTTAAATTTTAAATAAAAAAATATGAATTGTCTATTTAAAAAATTTATTTTTAACCAAATGGTTTCATTTACAATCCAAAAATTTATCTCTAAAAGGAAATAGATAAATTTTTAACAAAATAGTTCAATTTACACATTACAAAGATCAATTTTCAACTAAATGCTGAAATTTTCTGTGAGAAAAAAAATTAAACTCAAACCAAAAACAGTTGCATTTTCAACCCAATACTTAAATTTTTAGGATAAAAAAACGAAGTTTCCAGAAGAAAGTTGAATTTTCAACATCAACAAAAGGTAAATTTTCAACAAATTAAGTAAATATTCAACAATATAGTTAAATTTGTATTTAATAAGTTGAATTTTTATTCAAATTAATCAATTTTCAACATACAAAGGTAAATTTTCAACCAAACAGTTGAATTTTCAAACAAAAAAGATTTAACTTGAAAGAAAATTTAATAAATTTTTAATGCGAAAGGTAGAATTTTCTATCTAAGTAAACGAATGTTTAAAAAAACAGTTTAATTTCCGACCAAAAGAGAGTACTTTTTAACAAAATAATTACATTGTCAACAAAAATAGTGAAATTTTTTATCAAATAGTAAAATATTTAAACAAAAAGATTAAGCGTAAAACAAAAACTGTTGCTTTTTCAACCACACAGTTGCTTTTTGCGTTAAAAAGTCGAATGTATAAAAAAATCTTAGCATTTAAATCCGAAAATACGTAAAAATATGTAAAATATATAATATATAGATGAATTCTCAACCAAATGCTGGAATTTTCAATGAGAAAAAATTTAATTTAATCAAAAACAGTTGCATTTTCAACCTAATACTTAAAATTTTAGAATAAAAAAACGAATTTTCTAGGAGAAAGTTGAATTTAAAAAAAAACGCATTCTCAACGAAAAATGTCAACTCTTATATTTTAATCCAATAAATACGAATTTCCATCAAAGAAAGATAGTAGATGATATTTCGAAAAAAAAATTGTTCAATTAAAATTAGTTTAATTCAAACAAAACAAATTAATTTTCAACATGATTTGAATTTTCAACTAAGAAAGATTTTTCAGTCCAGAGATAAAAAATTGCAGACAAATTGTTAAATCTGCAACAAAATACATGAATTTTTAATCTGATTCATGAATTTTTAAGTAAAAACAGATAATTTTAAACCAAAAATATAACAGTTAAACTTTCAATTAAAGAGAAATTAAGTTAAAACAATATAATTTTCAACAAAATAGTTAAATACAGTACATAACGTTACTTTTACAAATAAAGAATCATTGTTATTCAACTTTATATTGTATTTTTAAAGAAAATGAGTACCGAAAAAGGAAGCATCGAAAAAATTCCCTGACAATTCCAGGTTTTCCAGCTAGGGTAGAAACCATGTTTTTATATAGAATTCTGATAGCTTTAAGCCTATTTAAAAGCCAAAATTATAACTCATATAATTAACACTCAAAGAACTTAATATCGTCTCTGTATAATACATGAAACAATCAAATGTTTCCCTCCTTGATCCTCGACTAATAATAAAAAGAAGACAAAGTAGAAAAAAGTAAATTCATGCCTCACAGTCGATATGGGATCAAATATAGGAACCAAAGAGTACTTTTTGTCACGCTAACAGAGTACTCTTTTGCGCTTAAAGGGTAACAAATTTAAGATAAATTAAGAAGATTTTAAAACCATTCAAGTTAAATGCAAACAAATTTTAAGTAATTGGAAAATTTTTAAAATTCAATATTCCATTAATTTCCGTGAACTTGAAATGAACTTCGAGGAATTTAGATGTAAACTAGAAGAATTCGATGAAACTCATAAAAAATTCAAGTTGAATTAAGAAAAAAATCGAATGAGTTGATGACAATTTAAAAATATGAGGAAAACTTTATAGAATTGAATGAAATGCCTAAGAGCTCAAGGTGAGGTTAAAGAAAGTAGGATCATTTGACTTAAAACGTTTAAAAATTTGAAGAAAAAAAACATAAAATTAAATAAAATTAATTAAATTTAGAAGAATTCAAGTAAACTAAAAGACATCCAGAACATTTCAAAAAAATGCAAATAATTCAGGGTGAATTCAATGAAAAAAACTTCAAATCTTTAAAACCTTACTATTTTTAAGCAAAACAGTGACTAATGACTACAAAACAGTACAAATTAAATTGAAGAAAATTCAAATTAAGTAGAGAATTTTTTAAAAATTAAAAAAATCCAATAATTTCCGTAAACTTGAAATGAGTTTAAATGAATTTAGAGATGAACATTCCTAAGATCTCAAGGTGAGGGTGAACGAATTTTAAATTAATTAAATAAAAACTTTTAAAAATTAAAAGAAAATCCACTGAATTGAGTAAAATTTAGAAAATTTAGCATAATTCAAGTAATTTGAAAAAATCGCAAAAAATTTACAAGAATTGCGGGTTACTTCAAGAACAAAAAAACTTCAAATCTCTTCAAATCTTTTAAATCCTACTTACTTCTGAGCAAAGAAGTAACTATTAATTAAAAAACAATGCAAATTAAATTCCAAAGAATTCAAATGATTTGGAAAAAATTTAATCTGAAAAATTCTATTGATTACAATCAAATTTCAGTGAATTTAGAAGAATTCAAGAGAAAGGAGACGAATTCGATAAAATTAATTTAAAAAATCAAACTGAATTTAAAAAAAATTAAAGTGAATATAACGTGAATTTTGAATACTTAAAGATCAATTGAACAAAGACTTTTTAAAAATTGATTGTATGCAGCAGAATTTAGAAGAATACAAAGGAATTTAAAATAATTCAGAGCGCATTCCAAATTGAATGAAAAAAATATTTCAAATCCTTTGAAATCCCTTGAACTTTTCTAAAATCCTTGAAAATGCCCAAGAATTTGAAAAAATACATTGAAATATTTAAAATCCTTTGATAATTTGATCAACTGTTCCTCAGGAATAATTAAATACAAATTTTATCATTGGTTGCACATAGGGCTGCACATAGGGACCAAATCTTTAATATAGGGTACTTTAGGGACCAGAACTGACATAGGAACCCGTCGGTGAGGCTTGTACATTTTACAGTAAAATAAGAAAATTCCCGATCCCAAATTAAATTCCCGAGTTTTCTCCGATTTCCCGGTCCGCCAGCACCCTGCACATTCTTTAAACTAATCAGATTTCCCAGACTAGATCACTGCACTATATTTCGTCTGCTGGGCAGTATTCGGAGGAGTCGCAGTGGGATGAATATGAAGAGGCAAATCCCAAATCATCGTCTCGACATCAAGAGTTGCAGGTCCTTGCCAATTTGTCGTATTTTCCTTCGGCATTTCGACCAGCTTTGTGGTGGTCACAAATTCAAAATGCAGACGCCACTTGAGTGTCATTAAATCGGTGTTGAAGTCTGGTGTGACGTGAAGTGGAATTGGCAGTACCAGTTGTGAGTACTTCAAACCTATACAGACCTCGTGATGTTTGTTGTAACTCACTAAGGCCGGTGACGTCGTTTTTCCTCGTCTATGTTTTTCGGAAACGTGCTCTTCCGATTGCAGTGCAACGGAAACCTGAGCACAGGAGACAGTCGCGTTTGAAAAATCGAAAGTCCCGACGATGTCTTCACCGAGTTTGTACGAATTCTTGAAGAGACAGAAACGAACTACTCGTCCACGTCCGTTTGTTATGTTGTAGAAATTCGGACTCCGTCTGGCAGTCAGATTCTAGAAAATAGGATTTACTCAATTATCAGGGTGTCTATTCAAATCCCAGAGAAAAAAAATTACCTGACAATTCCAGGCTTTTTCCAGATATCACCGATTTTAACTGTTTCAAATTAATAATTTTTCAAGCAAAATAATTGAATTTTTAACAAGATAGATGAATTTTTAACCAAATAGTTGCATTTTCAAACCAAAAAGATTAATTTTTAATAAAAAGGACGACTTTCCAACAAAATATATGAAATGTCAAACAAATAGTTGAATTTTCAAATAGAAAAGATCAATTTTCAACCAAATAGTTGAATTTTTAACTGAAAAATATAATTTAAGAAAAATTATAGTTCAATTATAGTTACAAATTTTTAACTAAAATAATAAATATCAAACTGGAACAGATTAATTTCAAAACAAAAAGATGAATTTTTAATAAATGAGTTAACTCTCAACAATAAAATTAATTTTCAGCTGAAATGACGAATATTTAATTGGAATACCTAAATTTTTAATCAAAAACATTAATTTTTAAATAAGGAGATTAACTTTCAACAAAGGTTATTTTCTACAAAAAAAATTCAACTAAAAAATAGACTTTTTCATCCAAAGTTACATTTTTCAATTTTAAAATAACAAAATTAAAAAAATAGTTGCGTTTTCAAATGAAGCGACGAAGTTTCAATGAAAAATATGGATCTTAAACTGGAATAGTTCAATTTTCAATAAAGAAATATGAAATTGAAACTAAAAATTATTATTCTTCATGTAGAATTATTACATTTTCAACAAAAAAGATGAGTTTTCAAGCGAGAAGATTAATTTCAATAAAAAAACACGCAATTTCAACTAAACTATATAATTTTTTAACCAAAAATTGAATAGTTAAATTTTTTTAAAAAATCGATATTTAACCATGAAAATGAATTTTCAACTAAATTGATGAAACGCTCAATTAAAATAATTACATTTTCACTTCAAAAAATTTAAAAAAAAAACAGATTTTCAAAAAAATAGTTCAAGTTTAAACAAAATAGTTCAAGTTCCAGCTGAAATAGTTTAATTTTCAGTTATAAAAATTGTCAGCCAAAAAAAAGCGAATTTTCAAGCTGAAAGATGAATTTTCAATTCAAATAATGAGTCTTCAACCATAGAATTAATTTTTAAAAGAGTTTAACTTTCGACCAAATAATAAAAATTGTATTCCAAAAATATGAATTCAAGCAAAAAGATGATTTCTTAAACAAGAAGATTAATTTTATACCATCAGAGAACGAATTTTCAACAAAATACATGAATTTTGAACAAAAAAATTGGATTTTAAACTGAAAACTGTCAATTTACAAACAAAATAGAATTAGTTAAATTTTCAGTTAAAAAACTTAATTTTTGTTTTTAACAAAAATTATGATAAATATTCAATTTTCAATAAAAAAGATAAATTTTGAACCAAATAGTTTAATTTTCAAAAAAAATTTTAATTTTCTGTCGAAAAAGACGAATTTCCAATTTAAATGATAAATGTACGTAAAAAAAAATTACTTTTCAAGGAAATTTCTAAATCCTCAACTACTACAATTTTTGTTATTTGTCAAACAAATCATTTCATTTTTAGCACACAAAAGATGAAATTTCTACAAAAAGATGAATTTTCAATAAAAGAGATGCATTTTTAACCAAATAGTTCAATTTTAAAC
>JAAAKG020074684.1:0-17115 GCA_010014905.2 Druon quercuslanigerum
CTAAAGCTATTTTATTACGGCTTGCGAACAAAATGTATAACCTTTTATTTGACAAACCTAATGAATTCCTAATATCTTTAAATATAAGGAACTTTTTTTTCCTACAATGTAATGTTAAAAAGTTGAATTTTCGAAAACTGATTTTCAAATCGTCAGGGGTCAGCTCAAGCAACTTGAAGCTTCCAGGCAAATTTTATGTGGAGTTTTTAAATCTGGCGTGTCAATTTTAACATGCCTGATTAGCTCACTTATGTCCTGCGACAAATATTATTCGAAATAAATCATCATTAAGAAATGAAGAATTTTTAGTTTCGGCTACGCAGCACGTTTATGCGCGCGTAACTATCATCTTAAAGCGTTCCACAGTGTGCCAATAATCACTGTTTTATACAAAAATGGCAAGACAGTTTAATTTTAAACTTATTCTGATGCATTTTTAAATGATTTTCAGGCTTTCGGACATGACGTGTTTTTTGTCACTAAAAATTAGCTTGACTGCCCAAGAGCTGAATAATATGAATATATCATTCATATATTTTTCAAGTAGAAATTTATAACTTTTAGTTAGCAAAAAATAAAGTGTGAATGTCACGCTGATTTTAGAGTACCATTTCCCAGATAAAAAAATAACCTTGGCAGAGAAAACAACAGAAACTACATCTTTTCTCTCAAAAAAAGATGTACAATTGAATTTTTTATAAGAATATATATCCATAACAAATGTGATTTATTATATGGAACTGAGCCCCTTAATTACAATCTCATTTACTACTCGTGATGTATGTACCAACATACAATTGTTTTAATGCATAAAACAAAAATTTAATCCTGTTTATATTTTTTCAGAATTAACTTCAGTCCGAGCGTTTGTTTGAAGAAAGCCCTAATCATGGTGTTCATCGCTCTAAACCTTCTTCTTCTTCTCCACCTCTTCGGGACAGGTCCAGGTCTCCTACTCTCAAGCAACCTTTTCCCAGTGTGCTTGGATTTAGATTTGAAAAACTTGCCTTTATTCGACTTAGTCCCCACAGCAATACGAAACGAGAATTTGAAATCCGAAGATTCGTCTTTCCTCAAGATAAACCAATTCGATTGAGAAAAAAAAATCGTGTCCTGACTCCAATGCCAACTGCAGAACAAATTGTAGTATCAACCTCCAGTGGCGACGTATGTGCAATATTAGAAAAACTATCAAGCAGACTGACGATTCTGCGTGCAATTTTACAATAAATTCTGTTCTGCCGAAGCGAGTGAAAATAAACATGAATAGTGGCTTGGTTGAAGAATTGACTGAAGAAGAAATCGCGGAATGTCCAGTATCTTCCCGGGAACGAATCGCAAAGAGATATGCAGTAACACGTGGTACGCCACAATTCTCAACACCGTTAATGAATCTGGCGTTTGTGTTTATCCTTTATGTTTACTATGCGTTTATGCATAGAATTTTTAAATTAATGTTCAAGAATAACTATTTAAATAAACTATTGCATTCTCTATATTTTACAAAGTTTTGAAAAATAATCCATAAAATTATAATAAACATCAAAAATTTCATATCATTTCATATGTTGCTCTTTAAAATAAGTGCAATTGAAGCTTCTGTATGTTCAGTTTACTTACTCAAATTTTCAATTATGAAACCATTAAGTTCACAATATTTATTCTAAAAACTAACCTAACCGAATAGTCGGCAAATAACAAGTTTTATAATATTTGTGAAAATAAAATAGTATTATCAGTCATTGTTAATAAAAAATAAAGATTGTGTTCGAATAAAAAAAGTTTGAAACTTTAAAAGAATAACTATTTAAATTATGTTTTTTCACTTCAATTTTTACTTACTGTCTCTTCTCACAGTCTTTTTAAAATTATTGAAATTTATTAAACTATAGCTCATTTTGTTAGAAAAAAAATGCCCTACGACTCTACTTCAAACCAAAATGTAATTCCCTCATTCTTTTTTCAGACTTAAGTTCACAGTACAACTGTTTACCTGATAGTAACCCTAATCCTGGCGTACGGTGCTGTAGACCTTCTTCTTCGTCTCCTGGCAGACATTATTCAGACACGTCGCTTCCCCTTGAGGGACCTCATTCTTCTGCGGGGTCTGCACCATCTGCTGAAACACCTCTTCGTGATAGTTTCTGGGCTCCTACGCTCAGTAAAATTTTTTAATAGTACTTGGATATAAATTCGAAGAGCTTGCATTTATCCGACTTATTCCCCACAGCAACCCGAATCGGATATTCGAACTCCGACGATACGTTTTTCCTCCAGATAAACCACTAAGATTGAGATCAAGAAATCATATTCTGCGTCCGATGCCAGCAGGAGAACAAATTGTATTATCAGCGTCCAATGGCGACGTCCGTGGAGTATTAGGAAAATCATCAAGCAGAAACACGATTCTTTGTCCAATATTTACAAACATCTTTGGGATCACAAAAAGAGTGAAAATAAACATGAATAGCGGCGCGGTCGAAGGACTAACCACTGAAGAAATCGCGGAATGTCCAGTAGCCCCCGATGGACAAGTCACAAAGGTTTGCAGAGTAGTACGTGTGTAAACCACAACTTAATCGCAGCCATTAAAAACTTAAAATCTCGTGCAGCAGGAAGATATGGCTCTTGTTTATAGAACTTTTTAAATTGTAGTTTAAAAATAATTTATAACATTTAAAATTACATTTGTTCACATTCCACAAAGTTATTGTGCGATTAAAAATAAGTTTGATATCAATTTCTTGTATGTTTAGTTCACTGTTAACCTTTTTAGAAGCATTCAGTTTACAACGCGTAATTTTACTTTACTTTGGATAAACACTTTGCCATTTTAACATACAATAATATCGTTTAAGTTTTAACTTTTCAATCTTAGAATTGCTTAGAGTGATATAATTTTCAAAACTCATAACTTTATTGATTTATTATTTGAAAGTACCGAATATAAAAGCGTAGCACTAAGTTATATTTTTGTACCAGGAATGTTTAAACTGTTCAATTTGCAAAAGAATAAAATTTCTAATGTTTAAGTTTAAAAGCTGCTTTTGTAAAAGCTTCTTTGTCTTTCACGAATACATTAGCATTACTTCTCTGGAGCTTCGCAATACATTGAAGTGTGTGAAAAACAAGAAATTTTTTCATTATGTTGAACTCTATGATAATAAATTTATATTTTAATATTTTGATCCTCGAAGCGAATCTTCTTATTTAGATAATGCAAAATAAATTGAGAATTTGTTTCTTCATCATTATTTTATTATAGTTACGACCAGTATATTCAGATAAATGAACAATTTGCTTTATTACCTTTCGTAATTTATGATTGAATATCATCAAATGCAAGAAGAATCAAATAAATCAAAAACAGAGAAAATATTTTTTTTAAATAAAAATGGTAAACAAAGTAAATAAATAACAAATCTTTCAACTTGTAAAAAAATCTCGGTCCTCGTATGACCTAAAATTGTAAAATAAACCCATATTTATTAAAAGTCTTTCAAATAGACAACTGAAAATTTTTGTTCGGAATGTGAAGTTTTGATTTTTCAGCAGAATTTTTGACAAGTGAGAAAACAATTGATAATTAAAGAAGTGTGGTTCAAGCAGCATCTCAGGAGAGCAAGACACGAGCATGTCGAAATATTTTGTTATGTGCTTCCTGAATCTTCTGAATACTACTTCACTGGTACATTAAAATGTTCCATTATTTCACATCCATGCAAAAGTACTTTATAAACTGTAGGTAGCACTTTGTACCATGGCTATAGGCAGCACACAATTATGCTGTTTCATGACTTTTGTGAAATAACTTGCAGGACTGTATGCAATCGTACAATAATTTCTTTATCTACTTCCGTAATTCTTGATACTATATCTGCATGACTAAAAAAGCGCGGGAAACATTCAGAGTTTTTGTTGTTTGTGCACCCTGTTTCAATACATTAAATCTTAAATGTAATTGTTTCTTTAACATGTTTATCTAATGTAAAACAATCTTCAGTATTCTATTGCCGCTCAATATATTTCATGTTTCGGAAAGAGAATAAAGATGTCGTAATAAAAAATTATGACTTTTATGAATCTGTACTACTAAAGGTACATCTATAAAGTTTCACATTTTACAATATAACGGTATACGTAAGATTTATTGTAAAATGTAACATCAGTGATGGAAAAGTGTGCAAAAATTACTTACTGGATCCCTAATTATTCTATTTGCTGCAACATTTGTGGAGTTGGACCTTTGTCGGGGGAGCTAGGTCTAAGGTCAGCCCAGTAGTCTAACAGCGTGCAGAAGCTACAAATACTGGGAATGTTACTCTTATTTGTTAGTCATGCAGATAAAGCATAGCAAATTACGGAAGTAGATGAAGAAATGATAATACATTTACATACAGTCCTGCAAGTTATTTTACAGAAGTAAGAAATTCGTGTTGATAATTAAAAAATATATTGTCGCAAAGCAGCTAAATTGTGTATTGCCAAATACCTATGAAACAAAATACCGCCTACAGTACATAAAGTACTTTTATATAGATTTGATATTATGGAACATTTTGTTTCACCAGTGAGTTAGTTTTGAAAAGAAGCCCAAGAATAAAAAAAATATTTCGATAAGATCGCACGCCTCACACCAGAATGAGTACAAGAGAATTAATTAATGAAGATGTTCTGAATAAAAGTTTAATTTCATTAGAATTATGTATAAGTTGCTTGAGAGCAACTACAGAACAGAAACATGATGAACTTCTGAAGCAAGTTCGGGTTTGATTGGGTATACAATGAAGGGTCATTGGATTTTATAAGTTTGGGGTTTGAATATGTCGACCCTAGAGTTTCTAGGTTTGGGTTCTATGACTTTGTGATTTTGTTGGCTTAGGATAGGTTAGCTTGGGGCTTGTGATCTTGAATTTGTATTGTAGATTTTATGTTTTGTAGAATTGGGTTTTGTGGGATTGTGATTTGTACGCTTGCGATATGTGAGGTTGCGAGGTATAAGGTTGGGATTTGTCGGCTTGCGGTTTATGATATCTTCTTGTCATTAAAGTGGTTTAGTTTAAGCTTAGTATACTCTGCAGTTAAAGAGGCCAGTCTTCTGATTATTCAAACAAAGTGATCGCGGAATGGTAAATCTGGAATATATTCATAACAGGATTATTTGCGGTGTAGCACATATAGTCGCAAATGGACGAGACCCTCTTCTGAGAATCTTCAGCAAGCACGAGGAAGTAGGGCAAGGAGAGTTTCCGTACAAAGCAATAAAGGAGACTGCTAAAATCCAACACCTGAAATTCAACAACTTCTCGACAAGAAGATGCACGACATCTTCAACAAAAATTTGGAGGATCGGTCGATGTCATATGAGCAAACGTTTGATTTCATTAAATCACCCGCATCAAATTCGGGCATAGAGGATTTCATTTTGGTATACCAAGGCGGTGTGATTTCCACTATAGCATACTGTCGCCGCAATTTAAGCCAGGAAATTCTAAAGGATTGCTGCAGAGTATGTGATGCACATCCCTAAGCTTCTAACACCCATGCAGCGTAGTTGTTTAACTAATACCGCTGCGCTGAATGTTGCTGGGTATGAGTAAAAAACGAAAGATTTTTAACGAGAAAGTAGAAGAAACCGTAAAATTTTCACCTGAACAAGATAATTTCATAACAAAATTGTTGAACTTTTACCAAACTACTTAAATTTTTAACAAAAAGATATTACTTCTTTACAAAAAATATGATACTAGAAATTTTTACAACAAAAACAAAATTCTAATACAAGAGATAAATTTTTTAACCAAAAAGACGAACTTCATGCAAAAAATTTGAGTTTTTACCACCAACCTTCAGCCGAAAAGATAGATTGTTCACAAAAAATTTTGGTCAAATAGTTAAATTTAACCTAAAGAGAATAATTTGCAAAAAACTATTGTATTTCCAGTCTTAACATGTGATTTGAATTGTTGACAATAATGCAATTGGCGCGAACGTTAATTTCCTTTACTCGACTGGTGCTTACAGAAGGAGCAGTCGGCTTGCCTGCGGCTCCCCTTCAGCTCTGTCTTTTTGTCGCCTACGTCTCACCGACTCTTCCTATCAAAGATTTAGCAAGAGCCCTTGTAGTTCAATGTGTAGTGTTTAATTGATTGGAAGGTCCATATTTTCCCTTGTTAGGCAGTACTTTCTCATTTCCCCTAAAACGGTTTGTAGCTTCTTAATTTAAACTTGTGCTTTACCGATTTTGGTCAAGCTGAAGTATAAATGGGCTATTCCCTTCGTCTGAAAACACGGGAAACCATCTTCCTCTGCGTCAAAAGGACCTCCCAACTCTTCATATATGCTCTTATTCAGTTTAGCTAGATTTTTCTCTATAAAATTCCCACAAGTAGCTAAGGAAGTAAAAACTAACCCCGCAGAGCACCGCATGTGCTTGCCGCAGGGTGGCAGGTTATGGTGCTAATTTTTTTGCAGCCGATCATCTCAAGCAAGGTGCTGAACAAATCAGATTCGAAATGCGCTCTTTTGTCTGTGGTGAGATAAGTAGGCGTGCCATAGCGCGATATACATTTCTCGTAGAATGCTCGTACTACTGTCGCCGCTGTTGTTTCCTGAAGGGGAATAGCTTCCGGCCATTAGGAATACCGGCATATCATCGTCAGCAAGCATTTGTATCCGTGCTTCTCCGGTAATGATTTTACTATGCGCTTGTTATGTCGTGATATTTTGGCCTGCTGGCAACTGATACATTGCTTGCACCATTTTGCGATGTCCCAACACATGTCCGGCCAGACGTACTGTTGACGTATTAACTGTAGGCAAATACGGGCATATAGTCTGTCCGTGGATGTCACAATAGAAGGGAACGTGATCATCTCCCACCTTCAACTTTTTCCGTTTAAGGGGGTTGCTCAGCAGTACCTTGCTCTTGCGAAACGTGTGTCGCATCGAAAAGGGTTGGAAGTCTAAACGCGTCTATCTTTGCGAGTAATTGCTGTACATCGGGCATATGAAGGATTGGGGCATTCTACTGCGCGATGAAAAAGAGTTGTCGCTTACGGCCTTTGGGTGATTTTCCACAATCCTGAACCATGGCATACTGCAACGGCTTGCGGTCTGTAAGAATTTTAAATTCTCGACATTTTTGGTAGTAATAAAAGTGTTTGACCTCTTGGTAAATTGCCGTTAGTTCACGATCGTTGGCTGAGTAGTTTCCCTGGGCGGGAATAAATTTATGAGAATAAAAGGCGAGGGGTCGCCAGCATCCTTTTGAGAATAGCTTGAGAGCCTTCTCCATTACAGTGACTGAAGTATCTGAAACTAGACGGATTTCCACATTTTCGACCGGGAAAGACCTATACGTAACGTCCGCCGCCAGTTCTTTCTTACATTTCTCAAATGGCTCTTCTGCTGCTTGAGTCCATGCGATCGTGCTTTAATCTTCTTTTTACGCGTTTTTTATGTACGTGTGTAGAGGACCCTGGGTATTAGCCGCATGTGGTGAAAATTTTTGGTAAATGTTTACCATGCCTAAAAATCTACGCAAATCGACGACGTTGGTAGGTTTTAGGAATTCTTGAATAGCACTGATTTGGTCAGGCGTTGGTTTAAACCCATGTTCGTTGACGAGGTGCCCCAGGAACGTGAGTTCCATTACATCTATTTGGCCCTTCTCGATGTTTATGCTCCTCGGTAGACGCGGATGCTATGAGGATGCCATCGATAAAGACGAAGACAATGTCTAGGCCGCTCAGCGCTTTGTCGATGAATCGTTGGAACGATTGCGCTGCATTCCTGAACTCAAAGCTCATCACGAGAAATTCGTAAAGACCAAAAGGTGTGATGCTACCGCAGTTTTAGCCACGTCCTCTGGAGCGATGGGGATTTGGTGGAAAACCTTCTGCAAATCGAGAGCAGAAAGAACTTTTTTCCTTTCAACAGTTTTGGAAGATCGTGTAAGTATGGGACTGGATACTGATTGGGTACTGTTACCGCGTTCAGTCTTTAATAGTCTCCATAGATTCTCCACTCACCGTTTTTCTTAGCAGGCATGTGGATGGGGCTAGCCCAGGGACTGTTGGAGGGTCTGAAAATGCCCTGTTCGACCATTTTTTTGAATTGTTCTTTTGCGGCCTATAATTTCTAAGGGGCCAACCGGCTCGTTCTCTGGGCCAGGTCCTCTGTTGTTGTGGGCGCACCTGTGGTCCGGATCTACCAGGATGATGGAAAACTCTTCGCCGTGTTTAGAAAACCCCTTGTGCGTAAGCAAGGGTTTCGCCATCTATGAGCCTCCGTAGTCTCAAGCCCGGTAGTAGATGGTAGTGCTTTAAAGCATCGCCTTTCATAATGTGGTGCGGCACATCCGCCACGATAAAGATACACGTCACAGTTTTGGGCAAACCGATTTGCAGTTCTCAGCGTGCGATCCTGCACGTGTTTATTTTCGTATTATTAAGAATCTAAAGTTTAGCGTTATTCCGTCATGGTTAGTGAGTCGTGGAATTAATGACACCTTTGCGCCCGTGTCAATGACAAAGAGCTGGTCGGTATTTTGTCCTTAACGTAGAGACGTACGGAAGTTTTTACTCTACTGCACGACTCCGAAACAGTAGATTTCTCTAGTATTCCGGTTTTTTCTTTCGTTCTTTTGCGTTCGCGGTTTTATTTGCAGAATTCAGCAGGCCTTTCTTTTTAAACGGTCCGTAGCATTTAAATGCTCTTTCCTGGATTGATCATGATACCAGAAAATGCCTGCATGCATAGTTTCTTTTTTTTTTCGTTTTCAGATCCGTTATTTGGTTTCTTTTCGTGTTTTCTACTCCGGGACCTGTTGCACGGTTTTGTGTTGGTTTTGGTGATGAGCTCGGATAGCATGCAGACCTGTTTCGTGTTTTGGTTCGTGATTTTATTTATTTTATCTACACGTTCGACGTAAGTATAGGTTTACGCGGGACCGAACATTCTGCTATGTCGTACATCTCGCGCAAAAGCGTTGACGGTTTGCTGTACCCCATTTTCGATTCTTTGAACAGCTTTTCCAATTCTTGTTCCGCGGTTTCAAAATATTTGTCTAACAGGGTTTTTTAATTTGTCCATATTGCTCATCGGCGTGCAGGTCTTTAAAAACGCGGGCTATATCGCTGGTTATGTCGCTGCCTAAATTGTTCATTAGGTTGAACAGCTTCTCCTCTTCTTTTACAATGCCGGGAAAGCGAAAGTGTGTTTCAATTAAGGGGAACCGAGCTTCCGGGTCGTGCTTCCAAAGGGGTAAGCATTTAATCTCACGTACAATAGAGTATGCAGGAACTGTCGGCATATCGCTGGAATGAGCCGGTTGCGCGTTTGAGTTATAATCTGCGACTTGGGGTGCGTAGGAGCAGGACGCAATTGTCTCACCCGCGGTTTTAGGAATGGATTCCTAAAAGAGTTGAAAAATTTGTTCGAATTTGGACGTGAGTCTCTGCAACTGATTTTCGAGTGTCTTAATTTTCTCATTTAGGGTCGCGACGTTATCGCCGTTTTGTGACTCGTTCCGCGTGTTCGCGTTATTTCCTGCATTTTCGGTTTTTTTATTTTCCGCCATTTTGCTCGCATATAATTTTCCACTGCGCGCGACTTTTTGTTGGTCGACCGAAATGCGGGGAAGCATGTGACTCGATAGGTCCTGTTGCGGAGAATGAAAACAATGTTTTCCTTAGTCCCTCATGTTAAGGACATTTCGTAAAAGCACAGGTACGTTACAAAACACTGGGGGCATACGAATTGCGTTACAGTAATTTTATTTTGAAATGAGAAAAAAAATTTTGATCAAGTTAGGTGGGACGCAAAGTTTGTATTTAAGACGCAAAAAAACGGAGCTCGAGCATCGTTGTTCCTGCCTACTCTAGTGGCTAATCAAAAGGCGGTGCTTCGTGGCTGAGTACACGGTAAAATACCTAATATTCCCGGTAATGATAAAAGCAACATTAATTCGGTCGTTTCAAAATGATTTGAAAAGAATATGCAATCCTATCGGAGCTGAGGATTCTGAGAGGTTCCTGTCTAAAAACTTCCGTACATAAAATCCATAACATTAAACAATATAAATCAATAACATCAAAGAGGAATGCTTTCTTTGAAAACTACATTATTCACTCGAGTTGTTTAATTATGACGAATCGGTGGACTATTATTTGGAACATCTCGTTGTACACTACTAACGCAAAAAACATTTTTACTTTGATTGTGACCTCTCGAAAACACGAATAAAAAATTATGTACCGACTGAAGAGAACCCCGCTGACATACCGACTCGCACAATTAAACCTTCAAGGCTTAAGGAATCTGCGACTTAGTGGCATGAACTGAAGTGACTGACCCTTTCTGTAGAAGAGTGGCTAGAAGGGCCAGGCGTGCAGTAATTAATACATACGCAAGGCCAATCAAGTGAGCCGGAAAAACTAATGCAATTTTCAAGTCTCACTCGGCTGATACGAGTTGTAGCGTATTGTCGCCGACCTCTCGTACGATGACTCATGTGAAAGAACGGAGAGTTGTCTAGTGCTTCCTTTCTCATGACTTCAGAGTTTGCGGATGCTAGTATCGCTTAGAAAATTAAATCCTATTGTGGGAAATTTCCAGAGCACTAGTGGAATTTAGGCCTGCCTAAAGTCTCGCCTGAAGTGCCCAAAAATTTTCTATTACGATTTCAATTGGTACAGCGCATTTAAAACAACTTCTGGGAACGTTCGCTGTCTGAATACCTTCACCATCTCTAAGAACGTAAAAGACGACAGACTTCTACCTTCTAAATGGCTATTTGGATAAGAAATCCAAATGTACCCTGGTCCCGATATATCAATACGAGTTGTAACGATCAAAAAGGGGAACAACCACCTTACGTTGTCACGTTGTGCGCCTCAGCCCTTTTTCGCTACCGTGATAAAGAAATGTTGCGGTTTAGCTGGGTGGATTGAAACGCTGACTCTTTTTGTCTGTTGCTATATGTTCATTGGAGGATGTGTTGCTATTCTTTTTACTACGTTATGTTGCCATTTGTTTGTCCTACGGACGAAGGTGGCCGGAATGTTTAATCAGAATAATGTTTGAGCGGTATGGAATTTATGGCACTAGCGGCCGGCTTATTGTTCGAGCGTGTGTGGTTGCAAAATTTGGGTTTGACGATATACGCAGTCGAGTAGAGTAATAACGACAGGGTCAGAATGTTGTTATTAAGTCGCAGACTCTGATGAGACGTGCTTGAGCAATCGGCGTGAGCGGTCGTGTTTTGTGGTGGTTATTTTGAGAGTGGAGCTCGTCGAACGATTCTTATAAGAGTTGATCTGGTAAATACACTTAGTTTGTTTTCTCGTAAGTCACGGTTTATTTCTGTTTGACCCACCTCTCTTCTCTGATATGTTTTCTTGAATTTTACTTAATTTATGAATTTACTTTTCGTTTTGCTAACTTGCGTTCAAATTGTTTAGCACTTTACTTTTTGTAAGAGCAGCATGACTAGAGTTTGTAGAAGGTCTTATGAAGAGCATAATAAATCTATACCGTAATGTAGAGATTAAATTCAAACTACGGCTAATTTATAAATTAAACATAAAACGCAAAACTTAGACCAACCATTTTTAAGGAAATAATTACGCCTTAAAATATTCTTTCTATAGCAAACTTATATTTCTTTTCCAAAATATGTCAGACTTATTTGTAAACAATATGCCCCAAGTTTTACTTATGCAAATTATTACTACATGAAAAGAATACAGAAAGTAATCTTTAGAATCAATAATTTATTTTTCATTCGCTTTCATTAGTATTCATTTTTTTATATTTTTAAAGGAAATGATGTAAAAATATCCTGTTTTTCTTTGCTTTGCTGATAGTCTTAGCATAATAAAATCCACACCTTCTTGATTATACTTTAAAATAATGCCACTGTCAACAATAGTTAACAATAGAATTAAGTATGACTTAAATTATTATAATAATCATACGGAGTCAATGTTAAATTTGTTGAGTTAAGAAAAAAATTGGTTAATAATAATTATTAATAATTGATTTTTCGTAATTATTTGCAAAAATGTGAGACAAATGTATGTACGATAATAAATAAGTAAAATTATCTTGTCACTTTCGAATACTTACACCATTTTCAAACACAAGTACACAGTTTAAAGATGTTGGAATGAATAGGATGAATTTTTTGGCACAATAAAGTGAAAAAATCTTTTTAGCTATATCTTGCTAACGAAGCGATAATTATGCAATGATGAATTTATACTTTTATTAACAGCTTTCAATCTAAACTTTTTTTTTTCGCTAAAAATTCGCTTGCCTGTGATGAGCTTGATCATCTGAATGCACAATTTGTACATTCCTGAGTTAGAAATTTATAACTTTGAATTACCACAAAATAAGGTGTGAATCTGGCGCCAATTTTAGGGTACCATTTCTCTGCTATAAAAATTAACCCTGACACAAGGTGTCGTGTCCTTCGGTCTCAAGGTATGAACAAGTCGCGGCTATCAATTGTTTTTACAGTTTTGCAGCAAAAATAAAAATTTCTATTTGTATATTAACAGCACACACTGAGAAAACGGCAGAAGCTAAAAATTTTTTGTCAAACCAAAAAAATGTAATGCAACTCTTGATGTATGTACCAACATACATTTTTTTCATGATTAAAAAAGTTGTATTCCTGTATGTATTGTTTCAGAATAAAGTTAACAGTCCAAGCGCTTGCCTGATGATGGCCCTAATCTTGAAATTCGTCGCTGTGGACCTTTCTATTCTTATTATTCTCTACCTCTTCGTAAATGATCGACTTCTCCTACTATCAGACAAACTTTTCTAGCTTACTTGGATTTAGATTTTAAGAAATTGCATTTATTCGACTAATTTCCCACATCAATACAAATCAGATATTCGAACTTTGCACTTACATTTTTTCTGCTGATAAACCAATTCGATTGAGAGCAAGAAATCGTGTCCTCATTCTTAACCTTAAAACTTTTTTATATGAAATGGGAGCTTCTAATATGTCACAATGCACTTACTTGGTGGCGGGAGGGGACCTACAGTTTATGGTGGGTTTCGAACATCAAGAGTAATAGCTTTAAGTACTTAGAGAACCTTTTCTCTAGAAGTACCGGTCCCACGACAAATCCCTTGCTTAGCTAGTGTTTACTGACAAACGAAGTCGATTAACATCAGCAAACCTTTGTACAAGAATCTATTGAATTTATTATTCGTTGATTGCACCGAGTGAAAATCGTTATTGACAGATAGATAAAAAAATTTAATTGTTCCTCTTTAGGCCTAAAAAAGTGGATGCGTACCAAAGGAAAATTCAATAGGCTAATTTCTTTAAAAATGTTCATGTTGACAGACAACGATGAGAAACAAAAGTCGAACTACAATTTATATGAAATCGGTGATACTCAATTTTTGAATAAAACCAATACGGTTTATTTCATATGATAATTCCATCATTATAATTGTAACGAAAGTGTGAATCGATATAATCATCTGCAAAGAACAATCTTAACGCTCATAACGTGGTTATTTCACATATACGTGAGCCGGTTTTTCGACCAAATTTGTATATATTATTTTATGAATAAAACAGACAAGAGCAATTGCTGTGGCGCTTAGTATTAGCTGTGTGTGTAAACTGACGAGGCTGAAACCTTGAAAGGTCGCACTGCTTATAACAAAGATAGAGCGCAAAGCGCGAGATGAATTCATAATCGAGCGCGAAGCGCGAGAACCAACAGTTGCGCTCCCTAGGCACTAAAGCCAGCGAGCCGTGCGCGCAGCAGAATTACCTAGGTCAACTAAAAAGCGGACAAAACTGAAATACTCTCTGGAATGAGAGTTTGTTTTCTAATACACTTCCTTGGCATATTAATTTCAAGACTAAAACGTCACTAAAATTAACTAAAAGTGACTTGGGTATGCACTAAAAGAAATGTGATATGTACAGCTTATTCCACATAAAAAATTGAAACCGCGATTCGTATTTCAAATATTCATTTTTCCTAAGGATGAACCAATGCTCTTGCTGGTAGAATTCTTTACATAAGTTTCAGGGCTAACTCAAAAACGTATTTTATTATCAGCATCCACATATAAAACTAGCCTGACCGTAAAAATAAACACTCAAGATGTAACTTCAGATGCTTTTTTTCTTAATTTTTTAAAACACTAATTATTATTCTTCCGGAAGTGAAAAGCTTTCAATTATTTTTTACCTTATTTTAAATTTAAATCAGCATTGCTCTTTAAGACGGCGAAGCTTATTTTTCGAATAAAACAAATAGCCTCCACTTCTGATGAGAATGTTATCATTATAATCATCATAAAAAAATTGGAATCGATATAATGATCTGCGAAAAACAACCTTGACGTTTAGAATGTCGTTATCTCACATTTATGTCAGATAACAGATTGTTATGTATATATATTTACTTTAATGATGTAATCTATTATTCAATAGA
Source organism: Druon quercuslanigerum (assembly GCA_010014905.2). Lineage (NCBI taxonomy): Eukaryota > Metazoa > Arthropoda > Insecta > Hymenoptera > Cynipidae > Druon > Druon quercuslanigerum. Next base: position 14,487 of record JAAAKG020074684.1, read on the forward strand.
TACAGTTGTTAACCAAATTATTCACTGAATCCATAATCAGTTTTTCGCCTACTTTAAAAAAATGAGGATGGGCTCTACATATTTTTTCACTTTAGCGGTCATCGTTAATTCTATTGGTGAATATAAAAATATATCAGACACGTGAAGCGAACCTATAGGGTATTTATCAGATGCGCATTTTTTATTGATTTTATTGATGATTCATTTTTAACAAAATAAATGTTTTTAATTAAAAAAATGTAGATTTTCAATAAAAAATGGTATAGTGATATTATGTATTATGAGTTAAAAGTTTCATTTTTAACAACAAATCTAATCAATAAAAAAAAAGTTTAATTTCTGAGAAAACAGGGTGAATTTTCAAACAATTTCATTTGAACCAAAAAGGTTGAAGTTTAAAGAAAATGGTTCAATATCGAATAAAAAAATCTGCCCGCTTGGCGGGCACGATCTTATAACGAAATTTTCAATAACCAAGGTCATTTTCAATCAAAAAATTTAATTTTTCACTAATTGAGTTTTTTTCCTTAAAAGATGCGTGATTAGTCTCAAAAAAAACAATGTTTGAAATAGCAAGAGCCACAGTTGTCAATGCAGTAACCGCTCGATAATTCACACGAGCTGCTTGTGCTAATAGCAACAGCAGCGCGAGTTCGGTAAGTGTTGAGTTTAGCCCGGCCAGTTCTTTTGATTGACAAAAATCGCGCGTGTTAATTTTCAATTTAACTTTTATTGACTTCTTTAGCAAACGAACTCACAATTGTTTTCAGGTCATTTTAATTTTCGCAATACAATTTTAAGAAAATATTTTTGGACAGAACTTTAAAATCTGAATCGGACTTTTTAGGGCTGGAAATATAAAATTCAAAGTCATAAAAGTACATGAAGGTTAGGCAAGGCAGGGTTTGATCTGAAACAAAATTGTTTCTTTATTTGCGAAAGTAGCATTTCTCATCATGCTTTAAACTTATTAAATGTATTAGCAAAGCATAAAGAAAGTTACTCTCCAAATTTTTGGTCAGGCGTTAAATTCTACAGAAGTAACAATTATTATATTTCTCGAGTAAATAAACAAAAAACATTTAAACATATTATTAAATTTGAAAATCACGGTTCTCTGCAGTCTGTGTACTAATAACTTAGTTTTAAAATACCTAAACTGCGATGTAACTACAGATGCTTTTTTTTTTCTTAATTTGTTTAGAAATCAATTATTTTTCTACCGAAAGTACAAGCTTTCAATTAGTTGGTACTTTCTTTTAAATTTACTATTTGCAGTAGGTTATAGGATTAAGACATACTTTAAACGTGTGTACAGCTTTTAAACTCAAGGTAAAATCCTTGAAAACTGTAATCTTTTCTAATTAGTAGTTCTTTTTGTGACGAATCGTCAGAAAAATGTATTTTATCTAATGTTGCATTGTAGCCCGAAAATTCAATTCTTTATTTTTAATAATATTCTTTAATCCTAAAATGTGTTATGAAGAAATTGTTTAAAAAAAAGTTGTAGACCTTTTTTATGGTGTCAACGATATTGTCAACAAAACACGTTGTCATGATGTTTCATGACAACGATGAGAGGCAAAAACCGAAGTAAAACTATTAATTCTTGATCTATAAGTCCAAAAACGTAAAATTTTTAGGAAATCAGTGATACTCAATTTTTTGATAAAGCCTAAATATCTCTCCAGGTAAATATTTTTTCAAAAAGGTCAAGGTCATTCTTGAAGTAACTTCTAACGAGGAATCCACTAGTGACTTTGAATTTGACCTTGAACTTGATCTTCAAGGTTATTTCAAGGTCAATTTTGTTTCTAAATTGGGAACCCCTATTTTTGACAACGGCAATCGAAAGAGCGGGAAATTTTACGTTCACACATGTTCTCATGTCATGGGTCAATGAAAACTTTGAATTTCAACTGAGTTTGATCTTCAAGGTTATTTCAAGGTCAACCTTGTTTTACATTTAGCGTTAACCAGGAACAACGACGTGGATGTACTAAAATCTGTTCCCTTTGGAGTGCTTGATTTACGTGAGTCTCATACGTTGGCTGTTTGACTTTGGTGAGTCCCCTTGCCTCTCACGTTGGGGTGCTTGATTTTTGTGAGTCCCCTTGCCTCTCACATTTGATTTTTAGCATTAATCAGCACAACATCTTATTCCAAGTTATCGAATTGTTCTTCATTCACCTCTTGACAGTATGCTAATCGGTAATAAAAAGCATAAATTGTGTTTTGGATCATTTTAGTGGGCATGAGAGCTGACTCATCAATAATCCTTTGCCGTATTTTTTTTTAATTTTGGGGTTTCGTTTTGTACACCCTATCCTTTAGACAACCAAAAAAAAAAAATAATCTAGAGGCGTCAAATCAGGTAACCTAGCTGGCCATTCAAAAGTGCCTCTCCATCCTCTCCACCGATCAACAAATACCTCATAAGCGCGAACGTGTCGTCCATAGTGAACAGGTGCACCGTTCTGCTGAAACCATATGTCTTCAAAGCTGTCTCTGGCTATTTCTCTGATTGCAGGAACTATTGAATGTCGAAGCAAAGCTTCATAGCTTTAAGCATTTAAGTTTCCATTAATGAAAAATGGTCCTATAATCCTATTATTAACTATTCCAGCCC
>JAAAKG020074695.1:0-17115 GCA_010014905.2 Druon quercuslanigerum
GCCCAAATTAAAAAAAAAAATTTCTATAAATTTCCAGAAATTTTTGAATTGAATTTTGGATTTATTTAAAATTTAAAAATTTAAACTTCAAATATTAATAATTTTATATATGTAAATAAGTGTAAAAAATATAAATTAAAGTTTAAAATACCTTGTATCATTGACTTGAAAAAAGGTCATTTACCTTCCAAAAAGTTGGCTTTAAAACCAAAATTTTCATCTTTTTTTTATATTTAAAAATCAAGAAAAAAAATAACTTTATGCCAAATTCTTTCGGTTAAAATTTTACCAATTTGCTTGAAAATTAAATTATTTTGTTGAGAATTCAACCATTTGGTTAACAGGTAATCTTTTTTGATCGAAAACTGAAATCTTTTTTTTAACAATCGCCTTTTTGGATAGAAAATTCTTCCATTTAGATCTTAGTTAATCTTCCGATAGAAAAGTCATCTTTTTTGGTTGAAAGTCAATTATCAAAAAAAATTTAATTTGAAAAAGTTTATTATTAGGTTTTTTCTTCTGAATTTATCTCTTTTGGTTACAAATTTAATTATTCTGTTGAAAATTGAATTATTTTATTACAAATCCATTCTTATTGGTTGAAAATTCAACGACTTAGTTAAGCGTTGAACTACTTTAAAAACTATTCCTTTTTTTTTTTGAAAATTGAAGTTAAAAATTCCTTTTTTGTATGAAAATTAATTTTTGTCTTCTAGACAAAGCAGGTTTCATAGAGGCGAATTTGTCTTTTTGGTTCAAAAATTCATTATTCGGTTGAGGATTTAACTAAATAATTTTTCTTGCAGAATTATTTTTTGTGGATTGAAAATAAAAGCAACTGGCAAAGTTGAACTACTTATTTAAAAGTTAAAAGTCAATTATTTTTGTGGAAAATTAATCTTTGGTTAAAAATTCTTCTTTTTTGTAAGCAATTTTTTTCTCTTTTGGTAGAAATTTAATCTATTTTCACTAAAAATGCAACTGTTAGATTCCAAATTAATCTAGTTTGGTTGAGGATTCAATTTTTTTTTATTTTAAAGTTCGTCTTTTTGATTGAATTAAACTATTTTTAATTTACAAATTTAAATTTTTGTGTTGAATATGAACAGTTACATTTTTCATTGATAATTATTTTTTTTTAAGATTCACCTGTTTGGTTGAAAATTGAACTATTTGGTTAAAAATACACGAATTTGTTTCTTGGTCAAAAACTTATAATATTTTTATTGATAATTTATATTTCTGGGTTAAAAATTCATCTGTTTTTTTAGAAAATTCGTCTTTTTGGTTTAAAAATTTCAAAATTTCGAAGCATTTCACAATCTTTTAAGGATTCCGAAAATTTTAAAAGATTTCAAAATATTTCGACACATTTCACAAAGATATCAAAAGATTGAACAAAGATTTCATAAAAATTTCATTAAGATTTTAAAAGAATATAAGAATTCCAAAGGTTTTAAAAAAGATACAGTACACTAGATTTAAAAGACTTTAAAGCATTTCAAAGATTTGAAACGATTTCAAATTTGTTTAAAAGATTTCAAAAGATTTCAAAAGATTTCTCAAATATTTTAACAATTTCATCAAAAATTCATAAAAATGTCAAAAGAATACAAGAATCTCAAAGTTTTAAAAATGGGTACCGTACACTAGGTTAAAATTTTTTTAAAACATTTTAAACAATTTGAACAATTTCAAAAATTTATAATATTTAAAAAATTTTCACAGAGATTTGAAATACTACAGTGATTTCAAATCTATACAAAAGATATTACGAAGATTTAAAAAATGTCATAAAAATTGTAAAAGGATTTCAAAAGAATACAAGAATTTCAAGGATTGAAAAAAGGATAGACTACACCAAATTTCGAAATGTTTTAGAAGATTTCAAAATAAGTCTCGAGGATTTCAAATTTTTATTAATTTTAATTGAATAAAAAAATCCAGAAACATTAAAAAAATATTGCAAACAATTCATAAGGATTTCAAAGGATTTAAAGAGTTTGAAAGATTTAAAAAGGGTACTTTACACCATATTTCAAATATTTGAAACATTTTTAAAACATCTCAATTAATTTTAAAGGATTTCAAAAGTATTTAATAAATTTAAGGGAATACAAAAGATTTCACAAAAAAAATTAAAGAAAGATTTCACAAAGATTTCGAATATTTCACAAAGATTTTAAAGCTTTCGAAAGATTTCAAGGATTTTTAATATCTTAAAAAGTGTATAAAAGTTGTCAAATATTTGAAAGCTATTCACAAATATTTCCAAATATTTCATAAGGATTTCACAATCAATGATAAAAGGAAGATTCCACAAAGATTTCTATTATTTAAATGACTTCCATTCAATACAAAAGATTTTACAAAGATTTACAAAATTTCATAAAAATTGTATAAGGATTTCAAAAGAATACAAGGATTTCAAAGGATTACAATAATTTAAAAGATTTAAAAAAGGGCGAATTGCACCATATTTCAAAGATTTAAACAAATCTTGAAAGTTTTTAATATGTTTAAAAGGATTTCAAAAGATTTCAATAAATTTAAGCGAATACAATAGATTTCACAAAGAAAAATTAAAGAAAGATTTTACAAAGATTTCATGAAGATTTCGAAATATTTCAAACATTTCACAAAGATTTCAGAGATTTTAAGGATTCCAAAAATTTTAAATGATTTCAGAATATTTCGAAACATTTCACAGTCTTTTAAGGATTCCGAAAATTTTAAAAGATTTCAAAATATTTCGACACATTTCACAAAGATTTCATGAAAATTTGATTAAGATTTCAAAAGAATATAAGAATTTCAAAGGTTTCAAAAAGGTTACAGTACACTAGATTTAAAAAACTTAAAAGCATGTCAAAGATTTGAAACGATTTCCAATTTGTTTAGAAGATTTCGAAAGATTTGTTAAATATTTCAACATTTTCATCAAAAATTCATAAAAATGTGAAAAGAATGCAAAAATGTCAAAGTTTTAGAAATGGGTACTGTAAACAGAAGAAATTATACAGATTTACAAAATTTCATAAAAATTGAATAAGGATTTAAAAAGAATACAAGAATTTCAAGCATTTAAAAAAGGGTACAGAACACCAAATTTCAGAGATGTCAAAAAATTTCAAAGGTTTTTACCGGTTTCAAATTTTTTTAGAAGATTTAAAAATGTTTTACGAAGATTTTAAATATTTATTGATTTTAACTAAATAAAAAATATTCCAGAAAGATAAAAAAATTTGCAAACAATTCATAAGGATTTCAAGAGATTTTAAACAATTTTAAAAGTTTTCAATTAATTTAAAAGGATTTCAAAAGATTTCAATGATTTTAAATGAATACAAATTTCTCACAAAGAAAAATTAAAGAAAGATTTTACAAAGATTCCATGAAGATTGCGAAACATTTCACAAGGATTCCAGAGATTTTAAGAATTCCAGAAATTTTAAAAGATTTCAAAATATTTCGAAACATTTCACAAAGATTTTAAATACTACAATGATTTTAAATGAATACAAAAGATTTCAAAAATATGTCAAAAATATTTTTAAGAATCAATGAGGATTTAAAAATATTTGATGAACTGCCAAGTTCTTACACACAAAGATTGAAGAACTATGCAAACATATTTCAAACATTTCATAAAGATTTCATAAAGATTTCAAAAATTTCAGAGAATTGACGGAATTTAAAGATTTCTAAAATTTTAAACAATTTAAAAAGGTTTCAATAAATTTTAAAGGATTTTAAAAGATTTCAATGATTTCAAACAAATACAAAATATTTCACAAACAAAAATTCAAGAAAGACTTTACAAAGATTCCATGAAGATTTCAAAATTTTTCGAAACATTTCACAAAGCTTCCAGAGATTTTAAGGATTCCAGAAATTTTAAAAGATTTTAGAATATTTCGAAACATTTTACAAAGATTTCAGAGATTTTAAGGATTCCAGAAATTGTACAAAAATTTTAAAAGAATTCAAAAGATTGAACAAAGATTTCATAAAAATTTCATAAAGATTTCGAAAGAATATGAGAATTTCAAAGATTTCAAAAAGGATACAGTACACGAGATTTAAAAATACTTCAAAGAATTTCAAAGATTTGAAACGATTTCAAATTTGTTTAGAAGATTTCAAAAGATTTCTCAAATATTTAAACAATTTCATCAAAAAATCATAAAAATTTTAAAAGAATACAAGAATCTTAAAGTTTTAAAAATGGGTACCTTACACCAGATTTAAAAAATTTAAAAACATTTTAAACATTTTGAAAAATTTCAAAAGTTTAGAATATTTCAAAAAGTTTTACAAAGATTTCACAAACAATGGTTAAAGGAAGATTCCACAAAGATTTCAATTATTTAAATGACTTACAAACAATACAAAAGATTTTACAAAGATTTATAACATTTCATCAAAATTATATAAGGATTTCAAAAAAATACAAGGATTTTAAGGATTTCATAATGGGCGCAGTACACCAGATTTCAGATATGTCAAGACATTTCAAAGATTTTAAACGATTTACAAATGTTTTAGAAGATTGCAAAATATTTCACGAGGATTTCATATATTCTATTGATTTTAACTGAATAAAAAAGGTTTCAGAAAGACTAGAAAATATTCCAAAGAATTCATAAGGATTTCAAAAAGGGTTCAGTACACCAAGTTTCAAAATGTTTTAGAAGATTTCGAATATTTCTGGATTTTAACTGAATTAAAAAGATTCAAGAAAGATTTAAAAAAATATTCTTTAAATTTATTTCTATTTATTTATTTTAGAGCTTTAACGGTTAAAAAACCCTTTACATTGTGTGTGATAACTAAATTTTGTAACTAAAAGTAATAACATCATATATGAAGAATCAGTGAAGACGCAAGATAACAAAATTTGTAATTTAGATGAAATAATAATCTTATTAAGGACGAAAAACAAATGAAGAAATCGAGACAATTATAAAAGAAACTAATGTAAAAAAGAAAATCTATCTGTATCTCGTGACAATAAGCTATTCGACATAATGTAAACGCCGCAAAGAAGAATAAAATGAAGCAGGGAAGACACCAATGCCTCTCATTGGCCTACCTGGAACATATAGATTGATACGCTCTCTTAATTGAGAGCTTTCAATAGTGCCATTCAAAATTCTAAAAAGATAGGACAAATCTAAGTAGGTCCGTCGCAGAGCGAAAGAGGGGATGTTAGATAATAATTCAAATTGTAAATAATGCCGAAATAAATAGTGCCGAATTCAAGAATAGGTCGGACCAAAGAAATCTATAGATATCTATATGTGTTTTCAGTAAAATGAGTGGAATTCCTGTTAATAAAAGCTAAGATATGATACGCAAACGTAATTCCCGAATCAAGAACCTCGTGAACTTTTTTCAAGGGCTGTCCATAAATTTCATAATCGTAGTTCAGTGTAGTGTTTTTACGAGAAAATGTAATCATTGGACATTTGTCAATATTTAAAGGTGAAAAGATCTCAAAATACCATTGGGCGACCTCATTTAAATCCTGTTGAAATTTAGTAGCGTCATCAAGGTTGGTGATCTTTGAGAAGAACTTCGCATTGTCTGCAAAAAATAAAGCTTTGCAGAATTTGAGTCTCCGACATAATTCATTATTATAAATTTTAAATAGTAATGGGCCAAGATTGGACTCCTGAGGTACACCGGATGGAACTTTAAATGTTTCCGATGACGCCCCTTTTACTAATACACATTGGCTTCTATCAGTTAAGTAGCTTACTATCTAATGAAGGGGGCTTTGGAAAAATCAGTGTAGATGCATCAACTTGGTAATTTGCCTCCACGGTCTCAGAGAGATAACTATGAAAGATAGACAAATTTGTAACAACTGATTTACCAGGAACAAATCCACGCTGCTCTTCAGCAATGAAACTTTTAAATATAAGTGGTAGATATTTATTAACAATTTTCTAAAAGATTTTTGGTATAGGATTCAATATTGAAATAGGCCTATAGTTTGATACATTTGACTTGACTCCATTCTTCAAAACTGGAATTATTTTACTTTTTTGCAAACAGTTGGGATATTCCCTGAAGATAAGGATAAGTTGAAAAGTAAGTGCAATGGGACAGTCAGAGCACATCGGCTCAGATGAAGAAATAAATTAGGGAATCTGTCCGGGCCAGGACCTTTGTTCAAATTAAGAATCTCCAGCTCGGTAAAAATTTCCGATTGATTTAGCTGCAGGCTATGGAAATTGACTGATTCTCCAATCAGATTAGCAGTGGTATTATCCATACGTATCCCGTCTGGTAATTGATAGACAGACTTGAACTTTTCCGCAAAAATTTTAGCAATTTCTTGGTTAGTTCATGCTGCCTCATCATCGTTATAAAGGGTTTTAGGTAGTTCATTCGTATGGCGCAGTTTGTGTACATAGTTCCAGAAATTCTTAACATTGAAAGCTAGCGAATTTTCTACTATGTTATGGTAATTTGCATAACATTCATGAGAGGGAGCTTTACACTTAGCGCGAAGTGACGAAAACCTATCATAAGCTCGTGAACTTCTGGTACGTTTGAATTCCCGATGGGCACATTTCTTTTGGAAGATGAGATGCTTTAATTAAACATCAAAGCAGGGTGGATAATTCTTATTATAAGTTTTGGATTGAGGAACGTTTCTGTCGCACGTATCATACACAATACTATAAAAAACACTTATAGCATGAGTAATATTTAGACCGCGAAAAGTCTGTTTCCAATCAATGGTATTAGGTTCATAAATAAGCCTCGGATAATCTGCTAATTTATAATTATACGATGACAGAGGGGGGTGATATGTGTCGCAATCTAATAAGGTCTCCACTGCTCTTACTACCTCTAAGTAATCGCGAGAACAAAAATCTATTTAACTGAAACAAATTAAAAAAACCAATAATATTCGCAAAATACTCAGTAGCAAGTTTCGATGAAGATCCACAGTGGTCAGTCATACAAGATGCTCCATACAAGTAATTCTCCCAGATGACCTTTGGAAGATTGAAGTCCCCAGAAACAAACAATTGAGCCTCAGGAAAGCGAGTCTGGATGTATAAGGCGGTATCGCCAACATCTGCGTAGACAGATAGGGGGCTGCCAGGTGGAATATAGGCTGTCCCCAGTATAATGTTAAAGTCTTTCAAACAGATAGAACCGTAAAGTTGTTCCACCGATGCAGCAGGAACAGCAACTAGAATTGAGGGTATAGTCTGCCGAATAACGATGAGAACTCCTCCCGCTCTCTCTGACGAGCTAGTTGCTGATGAGCGATCATAACGATATAAAGTGAATCCATTGAATCTAACTACAGCATCGTGAAATTTGTTGGAAAGCCAGGTTTCTGTTAATATACAAAATGTCACAAGAGTTGGAGAGAACAGCGAATGATTCTCGTAGAGTAGGGAGTTTTTTACGAAGTCATCCTAGGTTTTGTTAGTAAATGTGGAGAGATGACCGGTACGTGGTAGACTGATGAGACGTGTGCGCTGAGCCGTTTACCTGACGTTTTTTTTTCTTGGTGACTGCAGGGACTATGCAGACTATGCATGAACGTAGCTAATTGTGATGTCATTTTTTTTCCTTCAACGCGTCTACTCAATTCATTCCTCAGTTCGTGCAGATATCTTCGTTGTGCAAACGTACGATCATTGTCAATCTGAATTTTGAAACCCGATAGTTTATGTTTATTCTTCAAGACATGTAGCGCTTCCTTTTCAGAGCTAAATATAGCGCAATGCGGGCGTGGTACCTTTGATGCACCACCACACTTCGATATAGAGAGACACCTAGGAAAGTCTGAGACTTTTTTGAGGACTTATTTAGAGAGTTTAAATTAGCTTCATTGTTACCAAATTAATATTGCAAAGAATTCATAAGGATTGCAAAGGATTTAAAGAATTTAAAAGATTTAAAAAAGGGTACATTACACCATATTTCAAATATTTTAAACAATTTGAAAAGGTTTCAATATATTTTTAAGGATTTCAAAAGATTTTAATAATTTTAAATAAATAAAAGAGATTTCACAAAGATTTCACAAACAATCAATAAAGGATGATTCCACAAAGATGTCAATTATTTAAATGACTTCCAATCAATACAAAACATTTTTCAAAGATTTACAAAATGTCATAAAAATTGTATAAGGATTTCAAAGTATTTCCAGAATTGAAAAGATTTAAAAAAGGGTGCATTACATCATATTTCAAATATTTTATCTAATTTTAAAAGTTTTCAATATATTTTAAAGGATTTCAAAATATTTTAATAATTTTAAACGAATAAAAAAGATTTCACAAAAAAAGGATTTCAAACGAATACAAAATATATCACAAAGAAAAATTGAAGAAAGATTTTACAAAGATTTCATGAAGATTTCAAAATATTTCGAAACATATCACAAAGATTCCAGAGATTTTAAGAATTCCAGAAATTTTACAAACATTTTAAAAGATTTTTCAAAAGATTGAACAAAGATTTCATAAAAATTTCATAAAGATTTCAAAAGAATAGTAGAATTTTTAATATTTCAAAAAGTATACATTACACTAGATTTAAAAAACTTAAAAGCATTTCAAAGATTTGAATCGATTTCAAATTTATTTAGAAGAATTCAAAAGATTTCTCGACTATTTCAACAATTTCATCAAAAATTCATAAAAATGTCAAAAGAATACACTTGTCTCAAAGTTTTAAAAATGGGTACCGTAAACCAGACTTAAAATTTTTTTAAACATTTCAAACAATTTGAAAAATTTGAAAAATTTAGAATATTTCTAAAAGTTTCACAAAGATTTGAAATACTACAGTGATTTCATATGTATAAAATAGATATTACAAAGATTTTACAAAATTTCATAAAAATTGTATAAGGATTTCAAAAAAATACAAGAATTTCAAGGATTTCAAAAAGGGTACAGTATACCAAATTTTAAAATGTTTTAGAAGATTTCAAAATACTACACGAAGGTTTCAAAGATTTATTGATTTTAACTGAAAAAAAATATTCCAGAAAGATTAAAAAAATATTGCAAACAATTCATCAGGACTTCAAAAGATTTCAATAGTTTAAAAGATTTAAAAAAGGATACATTACACCATATTTCAAATATTTTAAACAGTTTTACACCAAAAATTAAAGAAAGCTTTTCACAAAGATTTCAAAATATTTCACAAAGATTTCACAAATAATGATTGAATGAAGATTCCACAATGCTTTCAATTATTAAAATGACTTTCAATCAATATAAAAAATTTTACAAAGATTTACAAAATTTCATAAAAATTGTATAAGGATTTCAAAGGATTAAGAAAATTTAAAAGGTTTAAAAAAGTGTACAAATTTTAAACAGTTTTAAAACGTTTTAATCAATTTTAAAGGATTTCAAAAGATTTCAATAAATTTAAGCGAATACAAAAGATTGCACAAAGAAAATTTAAAGAAAGATTTCACAAAGATTTTAAAGATTTCGAAAGATTTCGAGGATTTTTAATATCTTAAAAAGTGTATACTAGATGTCAAATATTTGAAAGATTTTAGAAGTTTTGCAACGACTTCCAAATGTTTTAAAAGTTTTCAAAATATTTCACAAAAATTTCACAAATAATGATTAAAGGAAGATTTCACAAAGATTTCAATTATTTAAATGACTTCCAATAAATATAAAAAAGAATTACAAAGATTTACAAAATTTCATAACATTTTTTTAAGAATTTCAAAAGAATACAAGGATTTCAATGCATTTCAAGAATTTAAAAGATTTAAAAAAGGGTACATTACACCATATCTCAAAGATTTAAATTTTTTTGAAAGTTTTCAATATATTTTAAAGGATTTCAAAAGATTGCAATAAATTTCAGCGAATACAAAAGATTTCACAAAGAAAAATTTAAGAAAGATTTCACAAAGATTTCAATTATTGAAATGACTTCCAATCAGTACAACAGATATTACAAAGATTTAAAAAATTTCATAAAAATTTCATAAGGATTTCAAAAGAATACAAGAATTTCAAAGGATGTCAAGAATTTAAAAGATTTAAAAAGGGTACATTACACCAAATTTCAAAGATTTTAAACATTTTTAAAAGTTTTCAATACATTTCAAAGGATTTCAAAAGTTTTTAATTAATTTGAGCGAAAACAAAAGATTTCACAAAGAAAAATAAAGAACGATTTCAAAAAGATTTCGAATATTTCGCAAAGATTTTTAAGCTTATGAAAGATTTCAAGGATGTTTAATATCTTAAAAAGTGTATACTAGATGTCAAATATTTTAAAGCTTACATTACACCATGTTTTACAGATTTTAAACAATTTAAAAAGTTTTTAATAAATTTGAAAGGATTTTAAAAGATTTCAATAAATTTAAGCAAATACAAAAGATTTCACAAAGAAAAATTAAAGAACGATTTCAGAAAGATTTCGAATATTTCGCAAAGATTTTAAAGATTTAAAAAGATTTCACGGATTTTTAATATCATAAAAAGTATATACTAAATGTCAAAAATTTGAATTAAAAGATTTCAAAAGATTTCACAAGCAATGATTAAAGGAAGATTCCACAAATATTTCAATTATTTAAATGACTTCCATTCAATACAAAAGATTTTACAAAGATTTACAAAGTTTCATAAACATTGTGTAAGGATTCCTGAAGAGATTTCTAAGGATTTAAAGAATTTAAAAGATTTAAAAAAGGGAGATTTTAAGAATTCCAGAAATTTGACAAAAATTTTAAAAGTTCGAACAAAGATTTCATAAAAATTTCATAAAGATTTCAAAAGAATAGTAGAATTTTTAATATTTGAAAAAGTATACAGTACACTAGATTTAAAAAACTTAAAAGCATTTCAAAGATTTGAATCGATTTCAAATTTGTTTAGAAGAATTCAAAAGATTTCTCGACTATTTCAACAATTTCATCAAAAATTCATAAAAATGTCAAAAGAATGCACTTGTCTCAAAGTTTTAAAAATGGGTACACCAGATTAAAATTTTTTTTAAACATTTCAAACAATTTGAAAAATTTGAAAAATTTAGAATATTTCTAAAAGTTTCACAAAGATTTGAAATACTACAGTGATTTCAAATGTATAAAATAGATATTACAAAGATTTTACAAAATTTCATAAAAATTGTATAAGGATTTCAGAAGAATACAAGAATCTCAAGGATTTTAAAAACGGTACAGTACACAAAATTTCAAAATGTTTTACATTAAAGCATATTTCAAATATATTAAACAATTTTAAAAGGTTTCAATATATTTTAAAGGATTTCAAAAGATTATGTTAATTTTAGCAGGAATAAAAGAGATTTCTCAGAAAAATTAAAGAAAGATTTAACAAAGATTTAGAATATTTCACAAGGATTTTAAAGGTTTCGAAAGATTTCAAGGATTTTTGATAACTCAAAAAATGTATACTGGTTGTCAAATATTTGAAAGCATTTCACAAAAATTTCTAAATATTTCACAAAGATTTCAATTATTTAAATGACTTCCAATCAATAGAAAAGATTTTACAAAGATTCACAAAATTTCATAAAAATTGTATAAGGATTTCAAATGAATACAAGAATTTCAAAAATGTAAAAGATTTTCAAAAAAGGGTACATTTTATTATATTTCAAATATTTTATACAATTTTAAAAATTTTCAATATATTTTAAAGGATTTCAGAAGATAGATTTTAGACGAATAAAAGAGATTTTTCAGAAAAATTAAAGAAACATTTCACAAAGATTTAGAATATTTCACAAAAATTAAAAGATTTCGAAAGATTTCAAGATTTCTTAGTATCTCAAAAAGTTTATAGTAAATGTCAAATATTTGAAAGCTTTTCACAAAGATTTCACAAACAATGATTTAAGGAAGATTCCACAAAGCTTTCATTTATTTGAATGACTTCCAATCAATACAAAAGATTTTACAAAGTTTAAAAAGTATACAAGGATTTCAAAGGATTTTAAGAATTAAAAAAATTTTAAAAATAGTACATTACACCATATTTCAAATATTTTTAACAATTTTAAAAGGTTTCAATATAATTTTAAAGGATTTCAATATAATGTATTAATTTTAGACGAATAAAAGAGATTTCTCAAAAAAATTAAAGTAAGATTTCAAAAGATTTCACAAAGATTTCACAAAAAATGATTACAGGAAGATTCCACTTATATTTCAATTATTTAAATGACTTTCATTCAATACAAAAGATTTTACAAAGATTTACAAAATTTCATAAAAATTGTATAAGGATTTCAAAAGAATAAAAGGATTTCAACGATTTAAAAAAGGGTACAGTACACCGTATTTTGAAGATTTTAAACAATTCTAAAAAGTTTCAATAAATTTTAGAGGATTTCAAAAGATTTCAATGATTTCAAACTAATACAAAATATATCAGATAGAAAAATTAAAGAAACATTTCACAAAGATTTCAGAGATTTTAAGAATTTCAAATACTGCAATTATTTTAAATTATTACAAAAGATTTCAGAAAGATTTCAAAAATATTTTAAAGAATCAATGAGGATTTTAAAATATTTGATGAACTGCAAAGATTTCGAAATATTTCAAAAATTGAGAAATTATCCAACGATCTTAAACGATCACAAAAGTTCTTACACACAAAGATTGAAGAAAGACTGCAAACATATTTCCAAGATTTCATAAAGATTTCAAAACATCAAAAAAATTTCATAAAGATTTCAAACATTTCTGAGAATTGAGGGATTTCAAAGATTTCAAAGATTTGAAAGATTTAAAAATATTTAACAAAGATTTCAACAAATTTACAGAGATTAGAAAAAAATTCAAACACTTTAAAAACTTTTCAAAATATTCCTAAAGATTTCCAAAAGACAATTTACTTTGGCAAAAAATTGTTTGCCAATAAAAAAATGAATGTTTCATCTTTTTTTTGTATAACAAATTCTTATTTTAATATTAATTAATAATTAATAATTTTAGGCTTTTTTGGGCTTTTTTTGGGACACCGATGCCGATTTTTGGGCTTTCATATTTTTCTAAAAAAACCCGGACTTCTTGGTGGAGATGCTGGCTGCCAGCACCTCCACTACATAAAATTTAAAAAAATTGAATGAATCAAAAGTGCCAGAATTTTGGGATTTTTTGGGCTATTTAAAAATTTAAAAATTAGTTTTCAAAAAACCACGCCTATCTTCTAAAAACTACCCTGTAAGTCAAATATTTAGTCAAATTAAATGTACGTGTATCAGTATTCTTGACATTTTTTGGACTCTTATTTCGTACCAATGCTGATTTCCTTTCTCTCTTATTTTTCTAAAAAAAAAACCGACTTTTTGGTAGTGAATTTGGTCGCCGGCACCTCTACCACATAACATTGGAAAAATGGAAAAAATCGACAGCGCCAAAATTTTGGACTTTTTTTAGACTCTTCAAAAATTGCGAAAATTGATTTTCAAAAAACAACCCCTATCGCCGAAAAAGAACCAATAGAATAAAATATACACTTACACTAAATGTAAGCATATCAGAATTTTGGGATTTTTTTGGGCTCTTCTTTGGCACCAATACCGATTTTTGGGCTCTCTAATTTTCCTCAAACAAACGGACTATATATTTTTGACCATTTCAATTAATATTTTCTGGGCTGATTTTTTTAATTAAACATTTTTTTAGTTGTTTACTTAAAGACAGCTGATACTGGTTTCGTTTAATTTGGCATGGGTAGTACCTAGGGCTTGTAAAATATTACTGTGAGGTAAGATATATTTCTGTATTCTTGGGAGCCAAAAAATAGCACGAGATATTCAGATACGCTTACATTGAGGCTGGATGCGTAATTTATTTTAAGGATAATTTTTCGGTGACAGGGGTTTTATTTGGAAAATTAATTGTTGCATTTTTCGAGAGCCCAAAAAACCCAAAATTGTGGCGCTGTTGATTTTTTTTTAATTTTCCAGTATTCTACATTGGAAATGCTGGTGGGCAGCACCTCTATTCCAAAAGTTCGTTTTATTTTAGAAAAATAAGAGTCCAAAACTCCTTATTGGTTTAAGTACATATTTTATTTTAAAGGTAGTTTTTCAGAGATAGGGGTTGTGTTTTGTAAATTAATTTTAGAACTGTTGAAAAGCTCCAAAAAAGGTAAAAACTCTGGCGCTGGTGATTTTTAAAATTTTTCATATATTATGTAGTGGAAGCCAAAAAAATCCCAAAATTCTGATAATGAAAAATTAAAGAACAGTTTCTAAAAGATTTCGAATATTTCACAAAGACATTAAAGCAAACAGTGATTAAAGGAACAAAAGATTTTACAAAGATTTACAAAATTTCATAAAACTTGTATAAGGATTTTAAAAAGAATACAAGGATTTCATGGATTTCAAATTTTGCCTAAAAAAGGCCAAAATTCTGGGGAGGTTAATTTTTTCAATTCTTTCAATTCTCTCCAGTGGAGGTGCTCGCGGCCAGCATGTCCATCAACAAGTCCAGTTTTTTTTTTTAAATAAGAGAGCCCGAAAATCGATATCTGTGTTCCAAAAGAGCCCAAAATTATGGAATAAAGAAAATATTCGAATTCCGTTGCTAAAATGCTAGTGGCAAAGAATTTTTGTTGCGAACATAAATAAATATAAATAAAATAAATAGTCTTCGTAAAACCTTTAGGAATATTTTTAAATCTTTGTAAAGTCGTTAAAATTTTTGAAATCTTGGTAAAATTGTTCAAATATTGAAGTATTTTGAGATTTTTATGAAATATTTGAAATATTTGTGCAATATTTCTTCACTCTTTGCTTGTGAAAACTTTTGTGAAAACATTTGAAATTTTCTAAAACCTTTGAATCTTTAAAAAAATTTAAATTCTTGAAATATTTTGAAATCCTCATAAATTCTTTGAAAAATATTTGAAATCTTTACAATATCGTTTGTATTTATTTTAAATCACTTGAATACATTTTTTTAAATCTTTGAAATTCTTCAAATCATTTAAAATCCTTATGGATTCTTTGAAATATTTTTAAAAAGGTTCTAAATTCATTTCTATTCTTTTGAAATCTTTAGAATATTTGAAATCTTTGTGAAACTTTTTGAAATATATATAATTTTTGAAATTATTCTAAATGTTTGAAATGTTTCAAATTCTCTGATATCTGATGTACTGTATCAATTTTTAAAACTTTGAAGCTCTTGTATTCTTTTGACATTGACATGAAAATTTGATGAAATCGTTAACATATTTGAGAAATATTTTGAAATCTTGAAAACAAATTTGAAATCGTTTAAAATATTTGCAATGCTCAAAAGTCTTTTCAGTCGGATGTATTGTATTCTATTGAAAATTTTGAAATTCTTCTATTCTTTTGAAATATTTATGAAAGTTTTATGAAATCTTGTATCTTATGTATTCATTTAACATCATGAAAATATTTGAAAAATGTGTGGAATCTTTTGAAATCTTTTGAAATATTAAAAGCCAGCACCTTTGCCATAAGTAAGTTTTTTCCAGAAACCTAAAAGAGCCTAAAAATTGTCATCGATGCCCAAAAAAGCCCAAAATTATGGCATAAAGAAAATATACAAATTCCTTTGTGGAGGTGCTAGCTAAACGCAAATAGCCAATATGAGTAGGAAGTGAAACAATTGATCGCTATGATCGTGTTTAAAACCTTTAAAATGTTCTAAAACCTTTAAAATCTTTTTAAATTTTTAAATTTTTGATATTTTGATCTTGATATTTTCTAAAGAAATTTTAACTCGTACATTTTTGGAAATCTTTGAAAAGCTTGATTTCTCGACCTGAAAGACCTTGAATTTTGTTCCTCGGAATTGTTGGACACCCTGTTGAAAATATAATATATATTTGTCCTAAAATGTTAGGAATATGGTGCCTGCAGTAATTTTATTTCGAATTTTTTTGGTTGAAACTTCATCATATATGTTGTATAATTTAAAAATTCAACTGTTTCGTAGAAAATTCATGAATTTTTTTGTTGAAAAGTCGTCTTTTGGGGAAGAAAGTTAATCTCGTTTATAGAAAGTTAAACTTTTTTGTTGAAATTTTAATTATTTGATAGAAAATTCGTAGTTAAAGAGTTGTCTTTTTGGGCAAAAAGTTCATCTTGTTTATAAAAAATCCAACTTCTTTGTTGAGAATTTACTTATTTGATAGAACATTCATATACTTGATTAAAAAGTCGTCTTTTTTGTAGACAATTATTCTTGTTTGTTGAAAGTTAAAATTTTTGGTTAAAAATTTAACATACTTGTTAAAAAATCATATTTTCCGATTCAAAAATCCATTGTTTTCTAAAACATTCGACGCCTTTTTAGCTTAAAAACTTTATTTTATTCTTGAAAACTTACCTTTCACAGTAAAAAGTCTATCATCTTTGGTGGAAAATCAACTTTTTTGACGAGAATTCAACTTTCTTTTTGAAAACTTAGCTTTTTGTCTTAAAAATTACATTCTCGTCTAGAGAAGGTATTAGATTTGTGTAAAATTTGACTCCGCCCCCGGTTTTTGTCAAATGCACAGGTTTTGAAACCCCCTGAACGCAAAAAAAAAGTTTTCACGAATGTGTCGGTCTATCTGTCTGTGTGTTTCAAGATTTAAATATTCTCTATACAATTATTTATAGTACTCAAAAAGAGAAACAATTTCCCCGAATAACTTTTTTTCATAAAATCAAAATTTCCAGAGAAATAACATTTTCAAAATCAAAAAAAAAGAAACGAAAATGAACATTTTCAGCGGAACAACGCATGATATGTAAAAAGTCAAGACAAGAAAAATATTGCTTTTTAAATTCCCTATAAGATTGTCCTAACGACTTTTTGAATTTTCTTAAAAAATCGAAAATTCAAATTTTGACAGAATAAAAAAATAAAGGAAACTCAAACTTTGAATTTGACGGTTAAACTGTGCAAAAAAGGTTAAAAGGTGTGCAGACAAAAATTATGCATTTTAAAAAGATCTACAAATTTGTTAGGAATCACTTTTTTATAGGATACGTAGTTTGTTTTAATCGTGAAAAATATCGTTAAAAGTCAAAAAAATCTGCCCGCTGCGTGAGCATATTCTTATTGAAAAATTTATA
>JAAAKG020074706.1:0-17114 GCA_010014905.2 Druon quercuslanigerum
ATACTTCCTCTCTAGGAAATATGGTTTTGATCCACTTCACAAACACACAATGTTAAAAGAGTTTCTCATGAAATAAGTCACCCAGGTTGAGGTGGCCCTGCCATCCCCGACCTAATAATTTATAAAATTAGAGTGCACGAATGAAAGATTAAAAAATTGTTTTCAAATTGTATAATATTGAAATCTGTTTAGCTAAATTATTTTTATTTTCATTAATTGAAATTGGCCGAACTCAATTTTGAAATTTTTTGTCGACATTCTGAAGCGAATGTAATTTTCTATTCTTACCCTGCAAAAATTCTAAATTAGATTTAGATATGCACTCTTTTGAGGTTTATTGAGATACATACAAAGAAAATGAAAGCGAATAACTTAGTGTATTTTAACCTTTTATTCCGAATTCATTTGTCGAATTTTTGATCGCAGCGCTTCGCCGGAATTGCGAAAAAATTAAAATAAAAAT
The DNA here is from genome assembly GCA_010014905.2 of Druon quercuslanigerum. Lineage (NCBI taxonomy): Eukaryota > Metazoa > Arthropoda > Insecta > Hymenoptera > Cynipidae > Druon > Druon quercuslanigerum. The sequence goes on from JAAAKG020074706.1 coordinate 464, forward strand.
TCATGTACATCGAACCACATGGATACAAAATAAATGTAACAACGTTATTGCTGCGCAGGCTTCAAATGTAAATCGTGGATATTATTAAATATTCTTTTCAGACTTTTTACTTTTTCAATTGCAAAATAAAATATATTTATTTTTTGAAACTTATATTCTAAACAAAACTTATTCAGTGATACATTTTTGCACCAAAAGTGATGTTCGTTCTTGACGCTGTTATAAGAATGTCCTTGCCAGACTTCCAATTAATTTGTTGATGTTTACCATAAGTTTGATTTGAACAATGTTAAAATTTTGAATAGTAAAAGTAATGAGAGAAAGAGAGAATTCATGGAAATGCTAGATATTAAAAACTTTCTCTGTTTCGGATTTATTTATGACAGATATTTCTAGTCTCTTTAAAACAAATTGATCTACTGACCCTCATTCGATGCCCAGGTGTCAAATAGAAAACACCTTTTCTTTGATGCTATTTTTTATATTTTTCTTTTTCATGTGTACCGAAATTTTGGTAATATTATTTTAATTTTTATTTTGAATGTTTTTTCATTTTGATTTGAGAATACTAAAAATAAAAAAGACGTAAGAAAGAAAAAGAGAAGAAAGGGGATGTGGTTGGTTGCCTTCTCATTTTCCTTTCTTTTTTTGTTTTCAAAAATTTGTTTCAGATTACAATTGAAACATTTTTTGTTTGTTCTATTATGGTTTAAATTTGGTCTTTAGATTCTTGTTTTGTACAGGAGTATTTTAATTTCAGGTTTTTCTGTGTGAACTAAAAAAAAATTGAAAAATATGAAAAATTTTAAAACGATAATTATGGTAACATTTTTAACTTTGTTGAAAGGCTCAGAAGTCCATATTCAGAAACTGTTAGCCTGACCTAGTTCGTTTCCATTTTGGAAATATTGCCTTCTGATTGTTTGAACCAAGTTAAGAAAAATAAGCATTTTTTTAAGAATTAAAAAATAGAATGGATCTATATGACATCAATATTATTCAGTAATGATAAATATATTAATTAATTATGCATATTTAGGATCCTCGTGAGCTACTTTTCAACATCAGAGTTCTGTTTACAACTTGTAACATTTTAAAATTAGTCCTTATTTGCTTTAAATAAGCGATTGCTGGAATAAAAATAAAATTTATTGTTAAAATTTCAATAGTTACTTCTGAAATTTTACTGATTGTATTAGTGAAAAGTGAGCCACTGAAGATTAGTAGAAAATACTAATTTGAGTAGTCTACATATTTTCCAGTTTAAAAGTGGAAAATTATTTGAATGTTAAAAAAGTTATTGAGAACTCTCTATAATAATAATTAAACAAAGTTTATCAAAATGGACGAGGTGAAAAATAAAAAAGTTTAATAAAATAAAGCGTTCGTGTTGCATGCTTAACTCCTTTGACAGAATAAGTATGTCATTCTGGAATTTTAAACATGTCCTTGTATGTCTCATTTTAGAAACACTGCCTTTCAATTATTTAAACAAAGTGAGGGAAAATAAGTTTTTTTTTTTAACTTTTTCCAGTTATAACTCAGTAAATGTCCAAATTATAATTTATTTGAAGATAAATGAAAACTTTTTATTGCGACACGGATCAAAACTTTACTTCATTGGATAATTGTAGATTTCGATTGTTTATGACGTTTTTATCCAACTTGAGATAAATAATATTTCAATGATTAACTATGTATCTAATTTATTAAATTAAATTTTTGATATCGCATTTGGTCAATAAGTATTTTAATGTTGTTTCCTGCGAATCATTCTTCATCTCGTTATTTCAGGTCGTTTAAATGTCACCAGACTGGTGAATAAATATATTGAAATTTTGAAATATGAGAGCTACAGGATATGCTTTATATCCGCATTTTTCTGGTTAAGCACTACAAAAAGGCTATTTCGAAAGAGAAAAAAACAAAGATATGTAGGTCAGGGAATCTCAAACAAAATAAAAAAATTAAACAGATGGTTCTATAAGAGTGACTAGTTTCTTTAAAATTGATCATGTACTTTCGAAAAAGCAAAAAGTTTTTAAAAAATTAGCTGTTCCTGTAGCTAGAATGTGGGCCGAAATTCTCATGTGTGTAGTTTTCCTAATCACGATCGGTAAGTTTGATACTAACAATATTAAAAAATCTTACAATTCCAAAGGTTTATGAAATTGTAGCTTCTATAATCGATAATATCGAATACAGTGGAGTCGAATAATAGAAAATATTACCCCTTTAATACAAAAGTGTAGCTACACACAAGGATGGTATAAGGTTCAACAAACATTTGTGGGATATTAAGAAGGTCACTGTATCATCTTTATTTCTTAATTTTAAGTACATTTCTGAAATAAGTTCGTATCATTTTTCAGTATTTTTTTCTGTAAATTTTGTAGAGATCTTAAAAATTCGTTGAATAATCTTGAAATAGTTTAAATCTCAGAAATTGCTTGTATTTTTTATGGATACCTTAAAATATTTCCTGTCCTTTGCAGTTCTGTAAAATCCCTTTAAATTATTTGAATCCATAATCTCTTCTAAAGTTAAAAAGTTTCTTAAGTGAACTTTCAATTTTTAAAATTTATGTTAGACATAAGGGACTGAATTCGACTATTTGGCAGTCCTGATTATTATCGACAGTCATTTAAAGTGATTCTTACAGAAAGTCCCCGAGTTTCAATTTTTTTTTTCAAAATTCTTAATTTTTTCCTAATTTTCCCTGACTTACAAAATCGCCTGACTTTTCCGTCATTTCCCTGTTTTCCCTGATATGCGCCATCCTACAAATTTGTTCCAAAAATATCTCTAAATGACTAAACAAAACTGATCAAAAGACTGGTTCAATGATTCTCAATTCATGAATTTCTATTTGTTTTTCCAGACTTAAGCTCTCAAGCCTGGCAGAATAACGGAAACGAGATACCACCAGAACTTTCTGGGCACCCTCAATTTTTTCAGAATGCTTTGACCAATGGACAAGAACCTCTAATTCACCTACAACAACAATCTAACCCTGGTTATCCATCACAACCACCTGTTTACCTACAAATACCTAATCATAATTACCAATTATTTCCTGTTAGACAAGCGACCGGTCATGTTCTTACTTTTGAAGAGTTACGAGACGCTATGAGGACTGAAAGGATAAGAGTTAGAAATCTTAGAAAGTCTTTATCGTGGCAAGAAATGAGAGCTCGAGAGAGAGGTCTTCCGACAGGGCAGACTCAAGCTAACCAAGTTCGTCCTCAGATCGATCCTAATCTTTCCAAAATTTATAGCGAGGCTAAACAAAGGAGAAAAGAGGATAAAAGGGCTAAGAGGAAGGAGAAGATTAGACTGAAGAATGAGCAAAAGTCTAAATTGTTTCGAGGACAATTGGGACAAGTGTTCGGTTCTTCGGCAATGCAGACTCAGGCGGGCCCCTCACATCCTCCAGCTGGATCATCTTCTTACAATGAAGAAGATAAGCTGCAGCGAAGTCCAAATAGTAACGAATATAACGGAAATCACTAATGTCTATTTACCATATTTGAAGATGTAGAACTTCTCTATCTTGACGTAATTTAGAAAATAGTGTTCCTAATAAAAAAAAATATTAAAGAGACATCTAACAGTCTTGAATCCCTTGCCTCATTTCTGTTCAAAAAAAAACTTGTAATGAAACCATGTATAGTTTGAAGCGCATATAAAATCTTTTGAAAATAAAACAATATCTTACTTGTGATTGGACTTTGTTTATTTGCCTTGTATTATTTAAAGATTAGTAATTCACGATTCGGATCTTATAATTTAGGAAGTTAATTTTTAGCATGCTGAGCGTTTTAGAGAAGAGGCTAATCTTTAAGCGAGATCAGCTTATCCTCAAGCTGGGCAATATTATCCTCAAGCTGGGCAATATTATCCTCAAACTGGAACATCTTACTTTGAGAGTGGACAACCTCATTCGGTGTCATCTTAGCCAAACCTATGCTCTGACCATACCAAAAACTAGGATGCGATATAAGATTTGTGGATTGAAACAGGTCCGAAATAATAGTTGTCTCTCAACAAATAAGTCTGATACAACAAATTCTAAACAGTTAAGTTTAGAAACCGACAGAACCATGACATAGCAAAATGTTTAAAAATTTTAATTTCCGAACACTCAAAATCTCTTAAATAAATTTCTGAGGCTATAGTAACTTGTATACAAAATTGGCATTTCTCTCAAATCAACTCGTTTATTTTTTATTCTTTCGTAAGGATTTGCTTCAAGAATTTCTTGAATTATTCCAATTCCTGGGATTTTTTTAGTTCTTTAAATATTCTAAATTTTGGAATTACTGAAATTTTTCGAATTGCGTAAATCCCACGAATTCCTAAAATTGTTCAAATTACGTAAATTTTTGAATTCTTTAACCATTTGATTTTTTAGAATTTCAGAAATTTTTTTATTCGTAGAATTAGTTGAATTCTTTATTCTCGTAATATTATTCGAATTGTTGAAGTTTTTCAAATTCCTTCTAATTTCTTAAATTTTTCGAATACATTAAATTTTTCGAATATATGAAATTCTTGGAAAAACTTGCGTTCTTCATTCTTTAAATTCAATAAATTTTTCGAATTGTAGAGATCCCTTCAATTTTTCGATTTTCTTAAATTCTTCGGATTTCTGGAATTATTTCATATTCTTCAATTATTCGAGTTCCTTGAATTATATTAATGCTTTTGAATTCCTTTGAATTCGTTGGATTCTTCGAATTTCCTAAATTTTTTGAATCCATGAAATTCTTGGAAAAACTTTCATTCTTCGTCTTCCTTAAATTCCTAGAACTTCTGAAATTTTTTGAATTCCTTGAATTCTTTAAATTCATTAAATTTTCAAATTATACAGATCCTTTGAATTTTTCGATTTCCTTAAATTCTTCAGATTTCCGGAATTATTTGATTATCTTGGATTATTTGAATTCCTTGAATTATATGAATGCCTTTGAATTCTTTCGAATTCCTTGGGTTCTTCGAATTTCTTAAATTCTTGGGATTCCTTAATTTCTTCGGATTCCTTAAATTTTTCAAATTCCTTTAATTCCTTGGATTCCTTTAATGGTTTAAAATCGTTGAATCGTTTAGGTTTCTTGAATTTTTTCGTATTACTTAAATTATTTAAATCTCTGGAAATATTTTAATTCCTTGAATTATCGGAATCACTTGAATTCTTTTAATTGCCTAAATCCTTCGAATTTCTGAAAATTTGAAATTACTTAAATTTTTCGAATTCTATTACTCATTCGAATTGTTTTAAATTAAAAAATTTTTTAATTCCGAATTATTTAAATTCTTCGTACTCGTTATATTCTTCGAATTCCTAAAAAATTTTAAATTACTCAAATGTTTCGAATTTTATCAGCCATTCAAGTTGTTTAAATTTTAGGAATTTTCGTAATTCATTGAATTACTTGAATTTTTTGTTCTCGTTATATCCTTCGAATTATTCAAGTTTTTCGAATTTCTTAAATTAACGAAATTACTTAAATTTTTCGAATCCATGAAAGCCATGGAATAACTTGCATTCTTCGCATTCCTTAAATTCTACGAATTTCTTAAATGCTTGGAATTCCTTGAATTCTTTGAATTCATTACATTTTTCGAATATCTTCGAATTCCTTGTCCTTCAAACTTGAATTTTTTTAATTCCTTAAATTCTTTGAATTACTTGAATTATTAAAATCTTTTGAATTATATGAATTCTTTAAATTCGTTTCGTTTTTGGAATTCTTCAGATCCGCTCAATTTTTTGATTTCCTTACAGTTTTTGGATTTCTTTAATTATGCGACATTATGGAATTATTTACATTTCTTGAATTATATTGAACGCCCTTGAATTCCTTCGAATTCCTTGAAATCCTTAAATTTCTTAAATTCTCAAAATTTATTAAATTTTTCAAATTCTTCGCATTTCTTAAATCCTTCGAATTTCTGAAAATTTTCAAATTACTTAAATTTTGCGAATACTATAAGCCATTTGAATTTTTTTTAATTTTAGGAATTTTTTTAATTCATGGAATTAATTGAATTCTTCATACTCGTTATATTCTTTGAATTTCTGAAATTTTTCCAATTTTTTCTGATTCTTTAATTTCATTTCATTTTTCGAATTCTTCCAATCCGTTCAATTTTTTGATTTCCCTAAATTTTTCGGATTCCTTGAATTAATCTAAATTAATATAATTTAATTTGTTGAAAGGACAAGTAAATTTTCTATCAATCGTAAAAATTAAAATTAAAAAATTATACTGTGAGAAAAAAGACACAATAGATGAAAAAAATGAAACGACAAAAGTTCCTTAAAAAAAAGCTGTTCTAATTGGTTATAAACTATTGTTATAAAAATTTCTTCAGGTAAATAAAATGTTCAATTATAATCAAAGAAATATTTCACTAAAATGAATGCATATCCATTCCACTGAAATAAATAAATATTATAATAACAAATATTCACCTACTTAGTTTCAATTTAATAATAATTATATATTATAAAAAAATTATAAACAAAAACCTCAAAGAGCCTATTAAATTTTTTTGAAATTTTTTAGTAAACTTTATTAGAAGAAAAAACTTTTTAATCTCGTAATAACAATTTTCTATGGAAAACTAGAAAAATTTACAACCATAAAAAATTTTTAACTCAAAAAAAGAATTTCGTTGAAAAGTAGGGCATGAAGACTCTAAATGAAATTTGTTTGAACTTTTTTTAAACAAATAGAAGGCAACGCTTCAAAATTAAGGCAGACTACATCAGGTTTGCAATGTCAGAGTATAACCTTCTTATTTTTTAAATAAAGTTAAGAAACACCAACGCCCTATTTTAATAAAATTTACTATTTTTCACGTTTTCGATTTTCATAAAATTTTTTAATTTTTAATTTTTTTTAATAGTTGTATTTTTATTTTAAAAAAAACAGATATTTGAAATATGCTGTAAATTTTCTATATGTAACCCTCCCTAGTATTGAAATTTTTTATTAAAATTGTTGTCTCTTGTGTAAGATAGCTTTTATGTTTAAATTATATTTTATGTTTATTACTATTCTTGTTGAAGATAATTTATTATTTATTCAGAACTAAAAAGTCCAATCAAAACTAAAGATTTCTAAACAAAGTAACTTTCTAAATTAGCTCTATGAGAAAATTTTTATAAATAATAAGCAATTGTTTAAATAAGTATGTTTATAAACTTGCATTAATTATTACGTCACTACGCGAAAAGTGAAAAAAAAATTTTAAGAGTTTATAAAAACCCTCTACTTCAGCACATATCTAAGAGACGGTATTTATAAACATTAATAAATTATTTAATAAACTGTTTTCATAAAGTTGCATCATTTATTACTTAAAAAGTGGAAAGTGGGTGAAAAGTTAAAAGTTTCAGAAGAAGCCGAAACTACCTAGTTATAATAAAGAAGATACACGATATTAATTTGTTTAAATAATTAGTTTTATTTTAATTAAATACATTATTTAAATAATAGATTTAATGCTTTCACAATTATTTGTTTTGATAAAAAGAGAAATTACAGGTTCCAATCATGTACAAAACTATGAATTTTGCCGACCAATCAGGTTTAAACAGTCCTCATGGTGGGATGCTCTGGCCAATCAGAGGCATCCTAGAAAGTATACATAAGAACGTCGTAACCAGATACCTCAGTTTCAGGTTAGCCCTGAAAAAGTAAAACTCAATGTTCACAAAAAGTGAAAGATTGTTGAAAAAACTGCAATTTTCTAGCATTCTACTAAAACAATATTATTAAGATTTATAAAAAATTGTTTAAGACAATTACTTTTATTAATGTTAATCAAGTATAAAACGAATTTGATTGAAAATATGTTGAATACTGATTTTCTTTGAAAATTTTTGAAAATTGAATCAAACTTTTTATGTTGTTGCTACAAATTTCATCGTTCGATTGTATTTTTATTATTGAACCGTCAAAATACGTGAATTCCTTAAACTGTTTTAATTCCGTGAAGTCCTTGGATTTCGTGTATTTCGTGAATTTTGAAAATTCCTAAAATCCTTGAATTTCTGGCATTCCTCAACTACTTTAATCCAGTTAAATCCTTAAAGTCCATGGATTCCGTGAATTAGTTGAATTCCGTAAATTCCTTAGATTTCGTGAATTCCTTAACTACCTTAATTCCGTGAAATCCTCGAATTTCATGGATCGGTGCATTTCTTGAATTTCGCGAATTCTTAGGATTTCGTGTATTCCGTGAATTTTTCAAATTCCTGAAATCCCGTGAAATCCTTGAATTTCGTAAGTTAATTCTACTTTAATTCCTTGAAATCCTCGAATTTCACGTATTCCGTGCATTTCTTGAATTCCGAGAATTCCGTGCATTTCTAGAATTCCGAGAATTCCTTAAATTTCTTGAATTCCTTAAACTACTTTATTTTCCTGAAATTCTTGAATTTCAAGAAATCCGTGCATTTCTTGAATTTTGAAAATTCCTTGGATTTCGTGTATTCCGTGAATTTTTCAAATTCCTGAAATCCCGTGAAATCCTTGAATTTCGTAAGTTAATTCTACTTAGTTCCTTGAAATCCTCGAATTTCACGTATTCCGTGCATTTCTTGAATTCCGCGAATTATTTTGATTTTGCGTATTCCGTGAAATTTTAAAATTCCTGGAATCCCGTGAAATCCTTGATTTTCGTAAATTACTTAAACTACATTAATTCCGTGAATCCCTGCATTTCATGGATTCCGTGCATTTCTCAAATTCTGCGAATTCCATGAATTTCGTGAATTCCTTACGCTCCTTTAATTTCAAGAAATCCTTTAGTTCCATGGAATCCGTGCATATCTTGAAATCCGCAAATTCCTTGGATTTAGTGTATTCTGTGAATTTTCAAAATTCCTGTAATCACGTTAAATCCTTCAATTTCGTGAATTCATTAAACTACTTTTATTCCTTTATTTCCTTGAATTTTACGTATTGTGTGCATTTCTGGAATTCCGGGAATTCTTTGGATTTCGTGAATTCCGTGAATTTTCAAAATTCCTGAAATCACGTTAAATCCTTGAATCTCGTGAACTCAATAAACTACTTTAATTCCTTGAAATCCTTGAATTTCACGTATTGCGTGCATTTATGGAATTCCGGGAATTCTTTGGATTTCGTGAATTCCGTGAATTTTTAAAATTCCTGAAATCACGTTAAATCCTTGAATCTCGTGAACTCATTAAACTACTTTGATTCCTTGAAATCCTTAAATTTGACGCATTGCGTGCATTTCTGAAATTCCGGGAATTCTTTGGATTTCGTGAATTCCTTGAATTTTCAAAATTTCTGAAATCACATTAAATCCTTGAATTACGTGAATTCATTAAACTACTTTAATTCCTTGAAATTCTTGAATTTCACGTATTGCGTGCATTTCTGGAATTCTTTGGATTTCGTGAATTCCGTGAATTCCGTGAATTTTTAAAATTCCTGAAATCACGTTAAATCCTTGAATTACGTGAATTCATTAAACTACTTTAATTCCTTGAAATCCTTGAATTTCAAGGAATCCGTGCATTTTCATATTCCTGGAATCCCGTGAAATCCTCGATTTTCGTAAATTACTTAAACTACATTAATTCCGTGATATCCCTGCATTTCATGGATTCCGTGCATTTCTGAAATTCTGCGAATTCCATGAGTTTCGTGAATTCCTTAATCTTCTTTAATTCCATGAAATCCTTCAGTTCCATGGAATCCGTGCATATCTTGAAATCCGCGAATTCCTTGGATTTAGTGTATTCTGTGAATTTTCAAAATTCCTGGAATCCCGTGAAATCCTTGAATGTCGTTAATAACTTAAACTACTATAATTCATTAAACTACTCTAATTTCTTTAATTCCTTGAATTTAACGTATTCCGTGCATTTCTTGAATTCCGGGAATTCTTTGGATTTCGCGAATTCCGTGAATTTTCAAAATTCCTGAAATCACGTTAAATCCTTGAATCTCGTGAATTCATTAAACTACTTTAATTCCTTGAAATCCTTGAATTTCACGTATTTCGTGCATTTCTTGAATTCTCGGAATTCTTTAGATTTCGTGAATTCCGTGAATTTTCAAAATTCCTGAAATCACGTTCAATCCTTGAATCTCGTGAATTCATTAAACTACTTTTATTCCTTTATTTCCTTGAATTTCACGCATTTTGTGCATTTCTGGAATTCTGTGAATTTCACGGATTTCGTGCATTTTGTGAATTTTCAAAATACCTGAAATCAAGTTAAATCCTTGAATCTCGTGAACTCATTAAACTACTTTAATTCCTTAAAATCCTTGAATTTCACGTATTGCCTGCGTTTCTGGAATTCTTTGGATTTCGTGAATTCCGTGAATTTTCAAAATTTCTGAAATCACGTTAAAGCCTTGAATTTCGTAAATTCATTAAACTACTTTAATTCCTTGAAATCCTTGAATTTCACGTATTGTGTGCATTTCTGGAATTCCCGGAATTCTTTGGATTTCGTGAATTCCGTGAATTTTTAAAATTTCTGAAATCACGTTAAATCCTTGAATTTCGTGAATTCATTAAACTACTGTAATTCCTTGAAATCCTTGAATTTCAAGGAATTAAAGTAGTGTAATGAATTTACGAAATTCAAGGATTTAACGTGATTTCAGGAATTTTGAAAATTCACAAAATGCACGAAATGCAAAGAATTCCAGAAATGCAGGCAATAGTCAAGGGTTTTAAGGAATTAAAGTAGTTTAATGAGTTCACGAGATTCAAGGATTTAACGTGATTTCAGGAATTTTGAAAATTCACGGAATTCACGAAATCCGAAGAATTCCCGGACTTCAAGAAATGCACACAATAGGTGAAATTCAAGGATTTCAAGGAATTGAAGTAGTTTAATGAATTTACGAAATTCAAGGATTTAACGTGATTTCAGGCATTTTGAAAATTCACGGAATTCACGGAAGTCACGAAATCGCGAACTCAATAAACTACTTTAATTCCTTAAAACCCTTGAATTTCACGTATTGCCTGCATTTCTGGAATTCTTTGGATTTCGTGCATTTTGTGAATTTTTAAATTTCCTGAAATCACGTTAAATCCTTGAATTTCTTAAATTCATTAAACTACTTTAATTCCTTGAAATCCTTGAATTTCACGTATTGTGTACATTTCTTGAAGTCCGGGAATTCTTTGGATTTCGTGAATTCCGTGAATTTTCAAAATTCCTGAAATCACGTTAAATCCTTGAATCTCGTGAACTCATTAAACTACTTTAATTCCTTGAAATCCTTGAATTTCACGTATTGTGTGCATTTCTTGAATTCTGCGAAATCTTTTATTTTGTGAATTCTTGAATTGTCTTGCATGTCTGGAATTCCGGAAATTCCTTAGATTTCGCGTATTCCATGAATTTGGAAAATTCCTGGAATCTCGTGAAGTCCTAGAATTTCATAAATTCCTTGCATAGTTTTGACTAATATTTCTACATATCTCTTCTTAGATTAATGCTAAAAAGTTACTTTCTAATTTTGAAATTTAATTAGGTTAAAGATCCAGAATCTAAAATTGTGAAAGGCGGAAGGAGTGGGGCATTACATTTAATTTTTTCCTTCTGACAGGTTTAATATTGATTTACGAAATTATTTGTTTCCTTTTGATTTTAAGACGGGTGAAGGTGAATAAACAGTGTTTTCTCGTAATTGAAGACATTTTTTTATCTCCAATTAATGTTTAAAGAACTACCAATATTTATGTGCAATACTTCTCGGATTTTTTACTGTCTGATAACAATTTCAACAAAATATTTATTATTTAAGTTTATTTCTTTATTTATTTTAAGGCTATCTAAATATTAATTTCCTGTGATTTATAAGAAAATTCAAAAAGATTTTCAAAGATATTAGATCAGCAAAAAGCAAAACTTAAAAAATAAAGTTAATTTTCAACAAAAAGAGAAAAAAAGCTTAATGAGTAATGCAATTAATGATTGGTATTTTTAAAAACAAATATTTTTATTTTAAGTAAGAAAAACAAAATTAGTAAATCCTGATTTGAAATGATTAATGCACTTTTTATACAAAAATATTACGTTTTTTCAAAAATAAATTTTTGTCAAATTTTTAATAAGAGTAAAGTAATAATGAATTCAAATTAACAAAACTAATTTTTTAAACAAATAATTATCATTGTTAATAATATTTTCTTTCCTTAATTGTTAGACTGTTGCTGTTTTTTCTGAAATTTTCAACTGTTCGTCTATTGTTCATTAGATTTCACTTAATAGTTAAGTAGATTAGGCAAAAATAATTTGTCAAACAAATTTTTATTGTTTATGAATATCTTCATCTATAGCACTGTCTGATAGTTGCGGTTTTTTCCGGAATTTTTACATTTTTGTCCTTTTTCACTTAGTGACATAATAGTTCCTGAAAATTAACAAAAATGTTGTTTAAACAATACTCAGCTATAACATAAATAATTTTATAAATTTTTTTGTGAATAAATAATGAAATTGTTATTTAAAAATTGTTTAAACAAAAATTTACCCAGATTTTGAAAACCTATCTCCCCTCTTTAAAAAAATTTACCAAATATTTATATCGCCCCCTCCCTCTTACTGCACGTAATTTTTATTTTCTATAAATGTTTTTAAAGTTTTTGCTCATACATTTAGACAGGGTGCCCGAGATTTTAATTAAAAAAAATTCCCTGATTTTTCTTTAAATATTTTTTTTTACTTAATCAATAATATTCAAATACTAATATTTTAATATTGTAATAAATTTAACACAGAATATTTTACAAACGGAATAAACCAGTATTAAAGATACAAATTTAAAATTTTCAAATTCATTATTTTTATTAGAAATGAAAAATGTCTTTTCTACTCTGAAAGATGTCTTTTTAACAAAATACTTGAATTTTCAACAAAATACTTGAAATTTCCACAAAATAATGAAATTTTTAGCCTAATATTTAAATTTTCCAACAAAACAAATTATCAAAAATAAAATTTCATAATTTATATTTCAATAAAAAGGATGATCTAAATTGTTGAACCTTCAAGTCAAAAAACGAATTTTCTCTAGAAAAATTTAATTTTTAAATTACACGAGTTAATGCATTTATACCCAAAAAAATCAAATTTCAAACCAAAAAATTAATTTTTTCCCTAAAGACATGAATTTTTAACTAAAAATATAAATCATGAAAAAAATATTTCTCAATCAAATCTTTTAAACAAAATAATTGAATACACAAACAAAGAAGAATAATTTTTAACCACAAAACTTCATTTTCATAACAAAAATTCAACTAAAACAGAATAACTTTTTAATCAAAGAAAAAAATTTTGACAAAAATAGTTGAATTTTCTGTTAAAAAATATTTAGTTGACTTTTTAGGATGAAAATATGCATTTTTAAACAGGAAATAATATTCTACGAAAACAATTGAATTTTTAATGCAAAAAGACGAATTTTGATCTACGAAAAAAAAATTTTTAACAAAATTGTTGAATTCTCTACCAAATAGTTGCATTTTTATCCAAAGAAGATGAAATTTCTCTTAAAATAGATGAATTTTAATTTGAAAAAACAAAATCAAAAACATAGTGATATTTGCTTCTAAAAAAGATTTCTGTTGAATTTTCAAAATCAAAATATCAATTTTATAACAAAAAATAAGTTTCTGCAAACAAGATTAAATTTTCAATTCAAAAAGACGAATTTTTTCTATCAGAAAGGTTGAATTTTTAACCAAATAGTTGAATTCTCTAACAACAACAAAATATAAATTTTAAACAAAAAATAATTTTTCAACGATATAGTTAAATTTTCAAAAATCAGTACAATTTTCTACCAAAACAGGAGAAAATTTCACAAAATCTATTAATTTGCAACCAAACAGTTGCATTTTATTCAAGAATCATAAAATTTCTTTTAAAAAAGTTAATTAAAAAAATAGTTAATTTTTCAGTTAACATTTTCAGTTAAATTTTTAACCAAACCGTTGAATTCTTATCCAAAAAAGAAGCAATATTTATATTGAAAGAGATGATCTTTTAAATAAATAAAAAAATAATTTTTTAGAAAAAATAGAGTTAATCCAAAAGAGTATTTAGTTGTTGCAACAAAAAATGAATTTTAAACAAAAGTTCATGTTTTACTAAAAAAAATTGTTAAATTTTCAACGAAATAATAAAATTTATAATTATAAAGATAATATTTAGAAGAAAATTTACCAAAAAAAAGGTGAATCTTCAACTCAAAAAGATCAAGTTAAAATTTTAATTACAGAGAGGAATTTTCAACTAAAAATATAAACTTTCAACAAAAAAATAATTTTTTAACAAACTGATTCAACCAAATCTAAAAAAAACAGTTTTTAAATTTCAGGTTTTAGATTTTTTAAATCAAAAAGATAAATTCTGAAAGAACTAGTCGAATTTTCTGTTTAAAAAGATTTTAATTGACTTTTCACTATAGTTGCATTTCTATCCACGAAAGATAAAATTTGTACTAAAACAGAGAAATTTTTAATAAAACACCATAAGCTTTCTTTTTAGAGTTAAATTTTCAATTAAAAAGTTGCATTTCTATCCATGAAAAATGAAATTTTTTCTTTAAACAGATAAATTTTTAAATAAAAATCAAGAACCAAATTTTCAAAAAAATATTGGAATTTTTATCTAGAAAAGATTATAGTTCTCCTATTAACCCCAAAATATTAAATTTGAATGGAAAAGTAGAATTTTCCATCAAAACGTATGACTTTTTAACAACATTGTTAAATTTTCAACGAAACATTTCAATTATCAAAAATAAAAACATGAATTTTAAACAAAAGGGTAATTTTCTACGAAAAGTATTAAATTTTTAATCGAAAAAGACGAATTCTTACAAAACATTTGAATTTCTAACCAAAAAATATGTCAAAGAAAATTGTTAAATTTTCGAACAAATAATAAAATTTGTAACTAAAAAGATAATCTTCAGGTGAAAGTATTTGCCAATTTTCAAAAATTACGTGAATGAGTGAAGGAGCCCCCCCCCCCTTTCGTAAAAAAAACGTAACGTAATTTCTACCCCCCCCCCCTCTATTTAGCTGTTACGTAATTCAAGTACGATCCCTGAGCAATTTCTACTTAAATATTACTGTTTCGATTAGTGAGAAGTGAGCAACTAAAGATTAGTAGAAAATTACTGATTCGATTAGCCTGAATATTTCCTAATTCAATAGTGGTAAATTAATTGCTTGCTAAAAAAAAATATTTAGATTTCTGTATCCTTTTTATGAAAAGTGGGAACCTTAATTCTGGTAGTAATGCTGTATAGTTGGAATCGACTACATTGTTTCTACCCTTGTGTGTACAAACTAAAGTTTGTTTAGATTTCTTCAATGGGACAATAAAAAGTTTTTTTCACATTTGATTCATTGAGTATATTATACAAAACAGTTATTTACATACACTGTTAGAAATTTTCGGAAATTTCCGACACATTTAAGATACTAAAATAACTGAAATTTACGAAATTAGGTTTCTGAAACCGAAATGCAATAAATTTTATAGTAAATTTACTGCACTTTCATTTAACTTCAGAAACGGTTCCTAAAAATTAAAAATGCTTTCTTAAAATTCCGAAATGGTTATGGAAATATCAGGTATCGTAACGGAAAGAAGTGCTCAGTTGCATGCGCACTACTCGCTTCTCGAGAGCTTTCGGCTAGCAGACGAAGTATGGCAGCGGTTCAGTATTAGTAGTAATCAGTGGGCTAGAGAATTTTTCAAATTTATTATTAATTTAATAAAAAATCCTTTTAAAGTCACTGGCAAGAAGAATACATTTGAAAGTTTTTTTAAAAATTAATTTGAAATTCTTTTATTTCATTTTTCAGGAAAAATGAAAAATTGGTCAGTGGGGAATTAGAGAAAATTGAAAATGATGTTTTGCGGTAACCCTTGTATAATACTCTTTTTTTTAATTTATTTAAATATTATTTATATATATTTTGCATTAACTTCACCCGCGAGATTTCCTTTCAGTTATAGAACAATTTTATTTTTTGTTCGAAAATTTAACAATTTTGTTGAAAATACATCCTTCTTGGATGAAAGTTAAATTTTTTTGTTAAAAGTTCGTCTTTTTATGTCAAAAGTTTAACTAATTTCGTATAAAAGTGCATTATTATTTTAAATTCATATTCTTATTATAAAAAGATAGACTAAAATTTATTTGGATCGAAAACCAACTATTTTCGAAAATTTGTCTTTTTATTTAAAAAACTTATCTATTTTACTAGGAATTGAATCTTTCTTGGATACAAATGTAACGGTTTGCAATAAAATTAAGGAATTTTTAGAAAAAGGAATTTGTTTTTATTATAAATTCTACTGCTTTCTTGAAAATTAATATTTTTGGGTAGAAAATGCAATTACTCACATAAAAAACTCAAGTATGATCTGTGTGGAAAATTTACTTCTTGTTCAAAACTTATATTTTCTTATTGAAAAGTCAAAATAAAATCTTTTTCAGATAAAAATTCAATTTTTTTTTAATTTCGTTGAACCTGGGATCTGAACCCAGGACCTTCAGATTTCCGGTCTGATGCTCTTACCAACTGAGCTACGGAGAGACGAGAAAAT
>JAAAKG020074717.1:0-17114 GCA_010014905.2 Druon quercuslanigerum
ATATCATTTAAAAAATTAAAAATTCGTTGAGTCATTATTGTCTTCAATATTTTCACTTAAATTTTTAATTTTTATTAATTAACTAACATTATTTTTGTGTTAAAAAGCAAACTTTTTCGATTTTTGTTTAAATTTATAAAATTGGTTTATATCGATTAAAAAAATTAAAATTAAAATTAATTTCTGTTGTTGAAGATTTAACTATTTTGTTAAACATTAGTTTATTTTCTGGTTAAAAATTGAAGTATTTTATTTTTGGTAGCAAATTTAACTTGTTATTTAAAAATTCATGCATTTGGTTAAAAATAATTTTTTTGTTGTTGTTGAAGATTTATAATTTTAGTTGAAAATTCACATTAACTTTCAATTTTTGTGTGATAAAATTAACATTCTTTGATAGCAATGTAATCTTTTTCGTTAAAAAGGGTTTTTCTTTTCAGAAACTTAGCTATTTAATTTTTTGTTCAGTATTTTTTTATTTATAATGCATCTTATGGGTTAAAAATTCCATTATTTGAATAAAAATTCATCACTATGATTAAAAATTAATTTCTGTAGCATAAAATTCGTTTTTTTTTTAGTTAAAAATGAATTAATTTCGCTGAAAACTTATTATTTTTCCATTAAAATTTAATTTTATAACTGATAATTCACCTATTTTGGTTTGTAAATTTATCTTTTTAGTTGCAAATTTATACATTTTATTGACTCTGTCTTTTTTGGTAGAAATTTTTTTTTTTTGGTTTCAAATTAAATTATTTTGTTAATTTTTAATTAATTTATTTATTTGAAAAAACTATCTAGTTAAAAATTTGTTTTTTTTTGTCTAGAATATTCATCATTTAGGTTGAAAATTCCACATTTTTTCTAGAAATTTTATACTTTTAGTTAAAAATTAATTACTTTCAGTTTAAAATTCGTTTTTTCGTATAAATAAAATTTACTTTTCTAACTTCAAATTGAACTATTCTAGTTATTATTTATAAAATTTATCTTTTTTAGTTGAGGTTTCATTTTTTTTAAATTGATTGTTTTAATTGAAAAATTAATTTTTTTATTATTGGTTAAAAAATCTTTTTTTGGATGATAAAAAAGTTTTTTTGTTAAAAATTTGTCCTTTTTTTATTCAGCATTTGTTTTTATGACATTTTAACTATTCAAATTTTGGTTGAAAATTGAACTTTTTAGGTGAAAATTAATCTTTCGAGTTGAAAATTCAAATAAATATTTGGTTAAAAATTCATATTTTTGGTTAAAGATTTTTCATGTTAGTCAAAAAAAAAATTTCTGATATTCAACTTTTTTTTTTATTTGAAAACTCAGCTAAAAAGTGTATTGCATGGTTGGTTTTATACCCAGAAAAATTTAGAAATTGGCACTGTTTTATGCGAATAATATTTTTTATATCACTTTGATTTCTTTTACCATTTGAATTAAGCGCCCTTTCCAATTTAAATCGATACATTTTACCGCGAAATTTGAATAATGTAAATATTATTAATAAAAATCAAAAATGCGATTTTTTAAATCTTAATTCAAAATGCTCATAAATGCTAATTAAATTCTCAAAGCACATAAAGGTCGAGCATATTCTCATGCTCGTGAGAATTTTCCCGAGAATTTAAACTCTTTAGAACACTAACTACACACTTGAATCATGAGTGTTTTATTGGTTTATGGTAAGATTGTCGAACATATACTTACTTTTCCTTTTCACTGGCTTGTGGTAGTAAAAACTTGACGGCTACAAGTCTCTTTCCAAGGGTAATTGTGGTGCCGTATTCTGGAATTCCCTCTGCTTCCGCCACGTACACCTAATAATATTTAAAAAAATTTAGGAATCGAAGAATATTTCCAGTTTCACCCTCGTGAAAAAAATATCAACTGAATAACGGTTTCAAACTAGATTCAAAGAAGGTTCAGTATTTTTCTGGTATGTGTTCTGGGTACAAGAATATGACTGTTTAAGGGTGTACACTGCGTAAAAATGTCAAACTTTGTGCAATCAAATTGTTACCACTTTGGTTAAGAATGTACACTACATACAATCAATCTCAAAAGTCGCCTCTCTTTAAAATCATTTATAAGATATAGAAAAATATATCTGTTAATGATTTCTGGAAATCTAGACGCAAGCTTCTAAATGTACTTTAGGAAAATAATTTAGGTTAAAATTGTTTATTTAACAGCAGTTGTTTAGAGTTTTAGTTTTTGCTTTTTCTTTAGGAAAAGGTTACAATTCTTATTTATTTCCAATGATCAAGTCCTCGTTTTATTCTTTGAACGATTCTCTACAATTCTATTTAGGTGGTGTTAATTAAAATTTAAACTATGATTGTTTATAACAATGATAACTGTATGATTTCTCAATTAAAAATTTTAAATAAAATCAACCCAAATAGACATTTAGAGAATCCTTTAAACAATAAAATGAGGCCTTGACCATTAGGATTAAATAGAAATGGTAACTTTTTCCTAAGTAGAAATAAAAAACTGAACCTTTATATAACTACTGTTGAATAAACAATTTTAACCTGAATTATTTTCTTCTGAAGTGTGCTTAGAAGCCTCCATCAAGATTTAAAGAAATTAATAATAGCTTTTTCTTGTCGATTTTATAAAGCATGTTAAAGATATGCAACTTTTGACATTGATTATAAGCATTGTACATCCTTAAGACAGGTCTTAGACAGACCGACACCGTGTTATTTAGATGGTATTTCTTTTCACAAGGGTAATTATCCAAAGCAAAAAGAAATTCTCTATTTACAATTTTTTTTTAATTTTAACAGGTGCCGGTTTTGACTTGAAGTTTCCCATGTAAAATGCATGGGGAAAAATCACATTTTTATGTTTTTGGAATAATTTTTTAGCGTTTGAGAAAACGTGACAAGAAAGTATAGAAAAGATTCAAAGAAGGTTTAGTATTTTTCTGGTATGTCTTCTGGGTACAAGAATCTGACTGTTTAAGGGTGTACACTGCGTACAAATGTCAAACTTTGTGCAATCAAATTGTTACCACTTTGGTTAAGAATGTACACTACGTACAATTAATGTCAAAAGTCGCCTATCTTTAAAATAATTTATAAAATATGAAAAAATATATCTTTTAATGTTTTCCGGAAATCTTGACGCAAGCTTCTAACTGTAGTTTAGAAAAAATAATTCAGGTTAAAATTGTTTATTTAACAGCAGTTATTTGAAGTTTTAGTTTTTGATTCTCTTTAGGAAAAGGTTACAATTTTTATTTAATCCTAATGATCAAGGCCTTATTTTAATCATTCAAGTATTTTCTAAATTTCTAATTGGGTTGATTTTATTTTTAAAAATAATTAGGAAATCATGAAGTTATTATTGTTATAAACAATCATAGTTTAATTTTTAATTAACACCAGCCAAAGAGAATGCAAAATCTAAAACTCTAAATAAATACTGTTAAATAAACAATTTCAACTTTAATTATTTTTTGTCCAATTATGCTTAGAAGCCTCCGTCAAGATTTACCGAAATTATTATTAGATCTATTTTTACCCTAATAGGAACATTAGTTTAAATAATTTTGGTCTTACGATCAATTTTAAAATGAAGAAGACAAGGAATATTCCGAGCCAATATTTTTATGCAAATTAAAAAAATTACATTATGCGACATTTCGACCTCAATCTACAAATTATACCTGATACAAAATTAATATAAAAAATGTTAGCTAATTTAAAAAAACAGTGTCTGACAAAAAAAAATATGAAGCAAACGTGAATTTACCTCATATTTTATACAGTGTTAGGACGTCAAAATTGTGGTTCGATGACAAAAAGGTTTTAAAGGTTTTTGATATCACTTCCAAATAAATAATTTTTTGGGAAAGACCATTAAAAACAAAGAGGCTCCCAATAATTAGGGTTATATTTTTAAAAAATTCAACCGAGCGAAACCACAATAGTCAAACAAAGGACAACCAAGTAATGGTGACAGGAAACCTAACGTGGGTTATGTTGGATATATAGTACAAAGTTTCAGCTACAGAGGTATTTAGGAATTTGAATATTCAATTTAAATACTATGGTAACATTGAGTTATATTGAGTATTTTCGTTTTTAAATTAATGGAATTTTTCTTACATTTATAAATGAAAATCGATTCTTCAATTCTACGTTTGTAAGTGTTATTTTCTTTTGATAAAATCTTTATATTATCAAAGTTATCCTGCAATCTCTTTTGTGTTCACCTATTCTTGTTTTTAATCTTCTACCTGTTTCACAATTTTGTTACAAACTTTCTTATTTTATTAAGTAAACTACTTTAACAAATTTACCAATTTTTCAGAATCTTGTTTATAAAACCAAAAACCTTATACAAATGGTAACGAAACAAGAAATCAGTTTTTTTGTGATTATCTAACCACTTGTTTTGTTTTTTGGCACTATTGTAAATTTCATTTATTCTTTCTTTGATGACACTGTCTATTAAAGGTAGTGGATAATTATTTTTTTGTAATGTAATTTTTAATTGGTTTGAATTTGCTTCTCTAAATATAAAATCGCTTAGTATTATGCACTTGTCTACTAGTCCCTTAATTAATCCAACTTTTTGGTAGTCCATTGTCAGTTTTTATGATTGACATATGCAAATCATTTAAGGTGTTATTATTTTCCAATTTAAAAGTAAATTGTAAAAATCTTCAATATTATTAAATGCAGTAATTAATTCTTAAATTTTGTCAGTAGGAACTATAGTGAAAATGTCCACGGACCTTTTATAAAAAAGTGGTTTAAAAGTTAGTTTTGATAATGCTCTAATTTTCTAACAGCTATTAAAATTTCAGAATTACATATTTTTATTAAATTTTTATAAACTTGTAATTTTTTTCTCTGCATATTAGAAAGTAAATTTAAAGGTATGTTGTCAAACATGAAAACCACATCTGAAAATAATAATGAGTGGGTACTGGGTACATGAATATTCTTAAATTTTTCTTTAAAATCCCAACTATCTTTAAGGAAAGAGCGAGTTGTACCAGAAACAGGTTTTTAAATTTTCAAAATAAGATATTATACAAAAAAGTTAAAACCAGCTTAGTTCCAACTATTGAAAGTAAGTGTAATGATATTATATAATGATGGGGAAATAAATGTTACATAAATGCGAATTTAGCTTATCGGTTAAAAAAACATGGAAGTGTTGTTGCTAAAGCTTGTGCTCTTCTTAAAGTTCACAAACCTGACCAAAAATGGAAATTAATAGTGTCTTCCATAGGATCACCTTCTTACAATTTAGCAAAATTTTTATCATAAAATTTTAAAACCTGCTTCTGGTTCCCACTGATTATTATCTTTAGATATGGTTTCCATGTTTTACAACATATCGTTAGATTTACTTTCTGATTGCATAGAAGAAAAATCACGAGTTTTTAAAAAATTTATCAAAAATATCTAATTCTGAAATTTTAATAAACAAATATCAGATTTCCAATGGGATCTCCATTATTTAAGATTGGGATAAGGTTTTAGAGGATCTAGAAAATAGAGCATTATCAAAACTAACTTTTAAACAACTTTGTTTTATAAAAGGTACTTGGACATCTTCGCTATAGTTCCCACTGACAAAATTCAAGAAAAAATTAATGCATTTAATAGTGTCGAAAATTTTTGACAATTTATTTTTGAATTGGAAAATAATAACACCTTAAATTATTTGGATCTATCAATCATAAAACTGAAAATGGAGCTTTGATTAACAATTGGTATCAAAAGTCTTGATGGTCAAGTTAATATTTAAATTATAATTCACAGCATCAATTTAACCAACAAATTGGATAAATTAAAGGACAAAATAATTATTCACTACCATTAATTGAAAATGCCATCAAAGAAATAATAAATAAAAAAAACTGATTTACATGTTTCGTTACCATATGTACAGGGCTTATCTGAGAGATTAAAAAGTGCTTTGAAAAAATGTAGCATAATTGTATATTTTAAAAACAATCATAAATTTGAAAATTGCTTTATAAAGAAGAAAGATTGTGACAAAATTTAAAATTTTAAAGTATAGTTGAAGGTGTAACCAACAACAAGGTGTGTTCATCAAACAACTATCAATTAAATTAATCAGCATTTTAATTAAAATTCCAAGTTTAAATATTCGGTCATACGATCATTTATTACTAAAAATTGGTTTATGACAACATTTCACCTACTTTTTTGTGCATTCTTCAGGTTAAATTTTTTTCTAAAATTATTAATATAAAAGTAAATAATAAATAAATATTTATAAGTATTATCTTCTACTTGATTAACCACTTGGGAAACTATTCGCAATCTTCAAAACATCGTTTATATAGAAATATCAAAGAACAATGTACAAATACTTTTTTTGCTTCACAAGAATTCATTGCAGAAAAAATAAAAATTATAATCAGATTAGAACTTATTCAAAAATTTGAATTCAGAAGAATTTCAAATAAACAAATTCCAGATCATATTGTTGAGAATATTGCATTGGGAAAAAATTATGGAACTCTTTTTAATAACAAAAAAAGTGCTGGGATTAATATCATAGCTAATTTGGAAAACAGTATCCGAGTCTTAGATCCGGATAAAAAACATAATATCAGAAAGGAAATTACCACACTTATCTCAAATTTCATGTGTAACAATAAATTTAAAAAACAAGATAACTTACAAGAAACAGAAAACGTAAAAAAGTTTCAATCAAATAATAAAGACATTATATTTGTCAAAGCTGATAGAGGAAATGTGACTGTAGCTTCAAATTTCAATGATTACAAAAAAAACTGTAGAATCAATGCTAAATAATACAAATTTATACAAAAAAGTAAAAAACCTCTTTGGTACCTTCTGTACAAAAGAAATGTAATGACATTATTAAAAGATGGGAACTAAAAGCATATATTAAGAAACCAAAAAATTCCAAATTTCCTACTCCATGATTTCACTAGATTTTGTTTCCATGTTCAACAGTATAGCTTTATATTTGACTTTGGATGTTGTTGAAGAAAAATTAAATCTTAATAAAAATCTTACAAAAATTTCAAAAAATGAAATTCTAGTTGCAATAAGAACTGTTTTTATTAACACTGTTTTTGCTTTCAATAACAAATACTATAAACAAAATTTTGGTTGTCCTATGGGTTCTCCCTTACCTCCGATCATTTCCAATTTAGTGTTAGAAGATGTCGAAAATAGAGCCTTAAGAAATTAAAAATTCAAACTTTTAATATATAAAAGATATGTCGACGATATTTTTGCTATGATTTCTACTGAAAAAATTTATAAATTTGTTCAAACATTTAAGAACCATTAAAAAACACATGAAGGAAACATTTTTCCAGATTGGCTTAGAAAGCAAACATGGTCTGGCCAATATATAAACTATAACTCACATCATGAATTCAGCCAAAAGATTGGCTTAATAAAAGGCCTAATTTTAATTTAAGAAAAAACAATTTAAATTTAAAAAAAGAAACTTTAAAATTAAATAATTACCCGTTACCATACCATACCATACAAGAATTATCTGGAAGACTCAGAGCATTACTTAGAAAACATAAAATTACTTCTTATTTTCAAAATAATCATAAATTAGAAAACACTTTTCAGAATATAAAAGACCTTGGCGCTAGTACTCTAAAGAGTTCAAGTGCTCGGAGAAATTGTCATGAGCATGGTA
This sequence comes from Druon quercuslanigerum, assembly GCA_010014905.2. Classification (NCBI taxonomy): domain Eukaryota; kingdom Metazoa; phylum Arthropoda; class Insecta; order Hymenoptera; family Cynipidae; genus Druon; species Druon quercuslanigerum. The sequence continues at coordinate 7,690 of JAAAKG020074717.1, forward strand.
CCATGCTCAAAAATGAGCTCGATGTTTATATGCTTTGGGAATTTAATGAGCATTTATAAGCATTTTGAATTATATTTAAAAAATCGTATTTTCTATCTTTAATAATTATGTTTACATTATTTAAATTTCCCAAGAAAATGGATTGCTTCGAATTGAAAAGGGCGCTAAATTTAAATAACAAAATAAGTGAAAAAAATAAAAAAACATATTATTCGCATTAAACAGTGTCTTACTCTTACACCTAAAAGATTAATAATATTAATTCAAAAAAATACTGTTTCTCAGTGTGAGAAAGGAATTTTTTAAAACTAAAATGAGGAATCTTCAAGCAAGAATATGAATTTTTAAACAAATAGTCGAATTTTCCATCCAAAAGAATATTTTTCTACCAAAATTCTACCAAATAAATTTTCTATTAAAAAAAAAAGAATTTATAACTAAATATTTTTTTTTCCAACCAAAAAAACGAATTCTTAACAAAACATGTCATCTTAACATTTGTTAAATTTGATACAAAATACAAAATTTTATAGAAGAAATGATTACATTTATATCGAAAAAGGTAAATTTTCCACAAAAAATGGAATAGTTAAAGTGAATTTTAAACTAAAATGATAATTCTTCATAAAAAAAGGTCATTTTTAACCCAATAAATGAATTTTAAACTAATATATAAATTTTCTACCAAAAATTAAATATACTAAAATTTTCAGTTAGTAAAATAAATTTTTAACCAAAAAGGAAACGAATGTTTAACAAAATAGTTAAATTTTCAAGAACAAAAATTAATTTTTACCAAAAAGGCAAAACAGATAAAGTTTCGTTAAAAAACTTAATTTTTAATAAAATCAAAGTATACTTTCTTCTGAATAGTATAATTTTCAATTAAGATTCAACTTCTATAAAAAGGTTCAATTTTCAACCAAAAATGACAGTTACATTTTTAGCATAAAAAATTAAATATAAATTATCAAAAACTAATTTTCTATTAATAAGATGTATTTTGTACCAAAATAGATGAATTTTTAATAAAGTAAATATATTTGCAACCAAATATTTGAATTTTTTAAAGATTTTTCAACCAAAACGATAAGTTAGTCACCAAGAAGCTTAAATATTCTCCCAAGAATTCGAATTTTCAATAAAATGCAGGAATTTTAGACCAAATATTTCAATTTTCCACTTAAGAAGATAAATTTTGAATCAAACATGTACAAGGTAAATTTTCAGTTGAAACTGTTAATATTCAACTAGAAAACATAGCTTCAAAAAAAATCATTAAATTTTTAACAAAAAAGGTTTGTCAACTAAAATGATAAATTATCAAACAAATAAATGAAATTGTAACAAAGTTCTAACTAAGTACATGAATTTTCAACCAAAAATAATTGGATTTAACCAAAAAAGTTGAATTGTCAACAAATTAGTTTGAATCCTCAACGAAAAGAGATTAATTTTCAACTAAATAGCAACTCTGTAATTTAAAAATGTATATCTTTATTTCACTCTAGAATGTTTTTGTAAAAATATATGTAGTAATTATGATATATATTTATTTTAAAAATTCTTTGTTCCAGTTTAAATGCTGAGAATATTCTCGAGAGCATTTGCTCAACATAATTTCTCGGGCAATTGAAATTTTGCGTTGAAATTGAATTTAGACCCTCTATATCGGAAACTTTGTACTATATATCTATCATAACCCATGCTTAGTTTCCTGTCACCATTACTTGTTTGTCCGTGGTTGTCCATATTTGGAAGTGAAATAAAAAACCGTTAAAACCTTTTTTTTCATCGAACCACAATTTAGACGTTCTATAACTGTATAAAATATGAGGTAGATTAACTTTTGCTTTATATTATTTTTTCCAAAAAACAAATAATTTTTAAAAATTAGCTAACTTTTTTATATCAACTTTTTATTTCCAAATTGATCGTAAGACCAAAATAATTTGAACTAATGTTCCCAGTAAGGTAACTATTTGGATCAAACGGAGTATTTCTTCTTCTTAAATTATCGAGAAGTTTTAATTGTTATTAGATCGATTTTTGCCGATTTTATCAATCGTTTCAGAGAAAGGCAACTTTAAAGATTGATTGTACGCAGCATACATCCTTAATTCCTTTTAATTCCTGAGTAGGTCAAAATTGATTAATCTGATTGAAGTCGAGGAAAGTGCGGATATTTTTGTTGTTGTGAAACAATAGATTATAAATGACTAGAGTGAGAGTATCAAAAGATAAAAATTAGCTTTCTTAAGTGATAAATAAGAGCTTGTAATATTAAAATTAGTGATCCATACCGATCCGAAGGCGCCTTCGGCGAGTTTCGACAACATGCGAAGCCTGTGTCGTGGGAAGATCGGAACGCTTGTTTGTTCCAGGCGTTTCTTCAGGGCGGAAAGAACATCCTGTTGTGTTGGTGACTAAAAAAAAAATAAATAAGTTTTTTCGGTTGATTCAGAACCAATGTATTTAGATTATTATATTATCAAAAATATTGAAAATTAATAATCCAAACATAATACATTTCTAAAAATTGCTAACATTAAAACTATGCCTTTCAGGCTATTAGCCAGTGAAAGCTTGGCATCTCCATGAGCGCCGATGATAAGGACGATTAATTTAATAGAATATTCCGGTAAAATCGTCGCTACTCCCTTACAAGGTCTCTATACCTCTCTTTCTTTTCATTCTCCTGGGCTATGATGTTTTGTCAGCTAGTGCCGAAAATTCGATAACGAACATGGTTCGCTTCTCGAAGTCGAGGAGAACTATGTCACCCATTATATTACTATAAGATAATATATTTAAGATGTCATCCTAGATATTTATTCAAACAATAAGGTTACTCATGAGATGAACATATTTATACAATTTTAAATATAAAATAACCACAAAACTTATCAAAAATAAGGAAGTTAATCATTTTTTTATACATAATTACTAATATAAAGACGAATTAGGCTTAACATAAATAATACATTTATGAGCAAATAATATTGTGCTGAAATTTGATTTTTTTCAGAATATATACAATGGTTTTCATCGAAATTACTTGAAATTGGGGTAATATGGTCGATGCTATTGGAGGGTATGTGAAAAATGTAAAAGAATTTTATACCATTAGTCAAAAACTAAGGTGTACTATATTACGAAAAGAATTTTGGATAAAATGCCAAATTCATAAAGTGTTTCCTACAAAGTTGTTTGACATTGACAAACGAATTAGCTAAGATTTCAAAAAAAAAAAAAAAAGAAATAAAGAAAAACTAGATATAAATACTTAAAAAAATGTTAAATGCCTCTTAAATTTGACTATTAAAGATTGTTTTCCTGTAATTTTTATTTAAAAATGAACCCTAAAAGAACGTAAATTTCAATAAATTTCAGAAAATTTATAACCTTTTTTAAATTTAATTTAATTTAAAATTACCATATGTTACCAAAAAATTTCCAGAAATTTATAATAAAGGTCCAAAATTGAATTTTGGGTAAATTATAGTAAGTTACCCCATTTACAAATGATCGAAAATTTTTATAAAATTCCCAAATTTTATCAACATTTTTTTATTTAATTTTTGGTAATTTATGGTAAGTTATCATAAATTGCTTGCAATAATATCATAAATTACCAACAAATTGTATAAATTTTCGGAAATTTATACAATTAATTAAAATTTAATTTTGGGTAATTTATGGTAGGTTACCATATTTAACTGTAAAACTACCATAAATTACTAAAAATGTCCATACATTTCCGGAAATTTATAAATAAATTTAACAATAATTTTGGGCAATTTATGTTAAGTTACCATAATTTACCTGTAATGTTACCATAAATTCCCAAGAAATTTGATAAATTTTCAGAAATTTATAATTAAGTTCTAAAATTGAATTTTTGGCAAACTGTGGTAAGTTACCAGATTAAACTGTAAAATTACAATAAATGATCAAAAATGTGCATAAATTTTCGGAAATTTATCAACATTTTTAACAATAATTTTGGGCAATTTATGGTAAGTTACATTAAATTAAATGTAATAATCAGTTTAAATCATGCTTTCTTGTTTCGAAGTCTAAGATGGTTTTAATTAAAAAAGTTAAAAAATAATTTTAATACAAATATTTAATATTCGAATAACCAAATTACCAAAAAATTTCATAAATTTCCGGAATTTTATACAAATGTTTAAAATTTAATTTTGGGTAATTTATGCTAGGTTACCATATTTAACTGTAAAATTACCATAATTGACCAAAAGCGTCCATAAATTTCCGGAAATTTATAAACATTTTTAACAATAATTTTGCGGAATTTATGGTAAGTTACATTAAATTAAATATAATATCAGTTTAAATCATTGCTTCAAAATACATGATTTGTATCTTCAAAAACAAATTGATGAATTTATTATTTATTAACTTTTATTAACTTGTTTATTAAATTAACTTATTAATTTAATAACTCAATAATAAACTAATTTAGAACGTATTACCAACAGAATTTCTTTCCTTCATTGCATAAATTGTTAAAAAAAACATTTAACAGTATGGTATAGGTTTCCATGCGAAAATTCACGATCGGGGATCACGCAAGCAGGGCAGATAAAATATGGCGGGACCCGGCTCTATGGGAACTACCGACCAATGAATTATGTCTCTCGATCCTGAATCTCGATTGAGTCATCCTCCCGCAGGCTTTGGCAATTATCGAGGCGCGAGAGCCGATATCAAATGATTACGGGTCGTGCCGACTGCTATCGATAATGATGCCCACAAACACCCATGTCATGAGTTTTTATGTTTACCATCCAGGACGAAAATCATAAATTAATTTCGAACCCTCAGGGCTTAATAACTTTCGAGATGTAGATGCATGAAAATGTTATTGTTTAGATTAAGGAGGCTGACCATCGAGCAATTTCCCCCAGATTTATAGACTTTCTGAACAAGTATAATAAACGTAAGGAGGTCAAACTTTGTGCAATCAAATTGTTACCACTTTGGTGAAGGATGTACACAACTTACAATCAATCTCAAAAATCGCCAATCTTTAAAATGATTTTTAAATTTAAATAAAATAGATCTATAATAATATAGAAGCTTCTAAGTTTGCTTCAGAAAAAAATAATTTAGGTTAAAATTATTTATTTAACAGTATTTATTTAGAGTTTTAATTTTTGCTTTCTCTTTAGGGAAAGGATACAATTCTTATTTATTCCTAATGATCAGGGCCTCATTTTATTCTTTAACGGATTCTCTACAATTATATTTGGGTGGTGTTAGTTAAAATTTAAACTATAATTGTTTATATCAATAATAACTTTATGATTTCTCTAATATTTTTAAAAATAAAATTAACCCAAATAAAAATTTAGAGCATCCTTCGAAGAATAAAATGAGGCCTTGATCATTTTTTTTTTCAAATTTTTCGGTTGTAAATTTGTTACAAATCCTTCTGTTTAGTAAAAGAATAATCTCATTATTTTAAACTTCATCCTCTTGTTAAAAATTGTTCCTTTTTTGGTTAAAAATTTATTTTACTAACTGAAATTTAAGTATTTAAGTTTTGGTAAAAAATTGATATTTTTAGTTGGAAATTCGCTTTAAATATTCCATTTTATGTGGAAAATAAAACTTTTTTGATAGAAATGTAATCTTTTTCGTTAAAAAATGTTCTGCTTTGTAGAAAATTTAACTTTTCTATTTATTTTTGTATAGAAAATTCATCAAAAATTAAAAATTAATTTAAATTTAAGAATACATCAACTTGATTAAAAATTAATTTCTTTTGCTAACAATTCGTTTCCTGTTAGTTGAAAATTAAGTTTTCTCTGAAGCTGTAACTATTCTATTTTTAATTGAAAATTGATATTTTTAGTTAAAAATTAATTAACTTTACTGATAACTCATATTTTTTTTGTTTAAAATTTACTTTTCTAATTGCAATTTAAACTATTCTAGTTTTGGTTTGTAGATTATCTTTTTTAGTTGAAAATTGATATATTTCATTGAAACTGTAATTTTTTTGGTAGAAAATTAATCTTTCGGATTTAGAATTGAATTATTTTGTTAAGAATTCAACCTTTTTGGTTAAACTCAAGTATTTTTGGTGTGAAACTAAAATAATTTTTGTTTGAAAATTCAGCTATTTAGTTGAAAATAGAACTACTTTGTTAAAAATTCATTAATTTGGTTTGATCAATCCTCGTTTTAGTTGACAAATCTTTTTTTTGTTCAAAATTTAGTTACTTTTTTAAAAATTATGTTTTGTAGTTGAAAATTAATTTTTTTAACGGAAAATGTAACTGTTTCGTTATTAGTCGAAAATTGATCTTTTTTTTTAAATTCAAACTTCTCGGTTACAAATTATCCTATTTCGTATAAAATTTACTTTGTTTTTATTTAAAATTAAGTTTTTTACAGAAAATTTAATTATTCTCTTTTTAGTTGTACACTTATCTGTTTCTGGTAAAAATTTAACTATTTGTTAAAAACCCTTCTGTTTAGTAAAAGAATAATTTCATTATTTAAAACTTCATCCTTTTGTTGAAAAATTGTATTTCTTTTAGTAGTATTTTAGTTTTGGTAGAAAATTTATCTTTATAGTTGAAAATTCACTTTAAATATTCCATTTTTTGTGGAAAATAAAACTTTTTTGATAGAAATGTAATCTTTTTCATTAAAAAACGTTCTGTTTTGTAGAAAATTTAACTTTTCTATTTCTTTTTTTAAATAAAATTCATTTTTGGGTTGAAAATTCATCAACGTGATTAAAAATTAATTTCTTTTGCTGAAAATTCATTTCTTGTTAGTTAAAAATTTATATTTTTAATTGAAAATTCATTAACTTTGCTATAAACTCATATTTTTTTGTTGAAAATTTACTTTTCTAATTGCAGTTTTAACTATTCTAGTTTATTTTTGTAAATTCTCTTTTTTCAGTTGAAATTTTCTTAACTGAAAATATAATAATTCTATGATTGCTTAAAAAATCTTTTTTTTTATGAACAAACACTATTTTGTTGAACATTTTTTTTTTGCTTTCGCAGGTTCAAAATATATCTTTTTTGTTTAAAAATTCAACTAAAAAGTGTTTAAAATGTGTTTGGAAACAATTTTTTTTGTATTAATATTATTAATCTTCTAGATGTATGGCTAGTTTTATTCCAAGGAAAAATTTCGAAATTGAAATTAAATCGAAATTGAATTGGTGAAATTACTAAAAATATTTTCAGCTAACTACAATTTTTCTTCAACTTTTGAAAAATCGTTCCAGATGTAAAAAAATTGACTTATAATCATCTAAACTTTTCCCAGGAATTTTAAGAAAAATTATTTTATCTCCTTGAAATCTTTCGGAATTCCTTTAAAGATTCTAAATTTTATTTGTGAAATTTAAAAAAACCTAAATTTTCTCGCAGAATCCATTCAGTTCCAATTTCGATTAAAAATTTATCTATATATATATATAACTTTTCTTTTGTAAATTCGATTTTTTTCAATATTTTTCACTTTAAAATTCATTTCTTCTATAGAAAATTAAACTTGTTTACAGGAAATTAAATTTTTTATCTAAAAATTTCACTATCCCATTTTTGGCTGAGTACATATTTTTTCAGTTTTAATAATCATTTTTAAAGTTGCATATTTAACAATTTTGTTAAAAATTTTTTCAAAAATTACCTATTTTAGTTCAAAATTCATACTTTTCAATAGAAGATTATTATTCTTGTTGGGAAATTAATTTTTTGGTTGATAATTTAACTGTTTTGTTGAAAATTCAATTCTTATTGCTGAAAAAACATTTTTTTTAACTGAGAATTTAACTGTATCATTTTGGGTTGTATTTTTTTTAATTTAACAATTTCGTTAAACATTTTTTGTTGTTATTTTTGTTTAAAAATTGACATTTCTCAGTTAAAAATGTATCTTTAATGGTAGAAATTTATTCTATTTGGTAAAAATTCTTTTCTTTTGGTATAAAATGGTTGAAAGTTCGTGTAATTTTTCGGATAATAAAGTATTTTGCTGCAAATTTAAATTTGTTTTTTTAAATTGATAATGTAACCTTTTTTTGAGAATTTAACTATTTTGTTAAGAATTCGTTTTTTTGCTCTTTTAGAATTGATCTTTAGAATTTTTAATTACTGTTTTCGGTAGAAAACTGCTGGTTTGAAAATTAAATTATTTGTTTGCAAATTCAATTTTTTGCTTTAAAATTTAAATATTTTATTGAAACTTTGATTTATAGGGATCAGTAATTATTTTTTTAATGAAAATTTAACTATTCAATTTTTCGTTAAAATATTATCTTTTTAGTTGAAAATTCAACTATGTGGTTGAAAAATCATGAAATTTAGGCCTTTTTGGAAGAATATTAGTTTTTTTGTTTGTAAATTCATTTCTTTGATTGAAAAATTTAATTATTATGTTGTAGCTTCAATTCTTTTTTAAAATTCAAAATTAAATTTTTGAAATGGAAATTTAACTGTTCCATTTTTGAATAAAAAAAATCTTTTTTACTTGAAAATGAATTTCTTTCGTTGCGAATTCCATTGTTTATCCGAAAATTTAACTAGCAAATTTTTGGTTTAATACTTATTGTTTTAGTTTAAAATTCGTTTCTAAAGATGAAAATTGAAATTTTTGTTGATATTTTTTTTTATAAAAAATGACCTTTAGGTTAAAAATTTATCTTCTTTGGTGGCGAATTATTCTTCTTGTTTGAAAATTCGTCTATTTTACTTAAAAATTCATTTCTTTGATTAATAACTTCGCGTTTTTTGAGGGGTTTAAAAATGAATTTTTCAACTGAAAGTGAAACTAAAAAGATAAATTCCCAACAAAAAAGTAACATAGTTTATATTTTAATGAAAAAGATGAAATTTTATTTAAAAAAAAAGTTTAAAACCAAAAAGACGAATTTTTAACAAACAAAAATTTTTCACTTCCAGAAAGAAATAAAAGTTTACTTAAATTGTCAAATCTTCAATGTAAATTTTTAACAAAAAAATAATTTTTCAGAAACTGATTTACCCGAAAAAATATTGCATTTATGCGAAAATAGACGATTTTTTGTATAAAATTTTTTTTTTTTAAAAAAACTAGCTAATTGAATTTTTTATAAAAAAAAATACGAATATTTAACTAAAAAGGATGACTTTTTAACAAAATTGTTAAATTCTCTACCAAACAGTTGCATTTTTTCCAACACAAAAAATTTTTCTTTAAAACAGATGCACTTTTATCTAAAATAAAAAAGTTTAATAAGTTGAATTTTCATTCAAAAAAGCTTCCAGTTTATTTTTCAAGGTCAAAATATGAATTTTTACACAAAAAAAAGTTAGAGCCTCGGTGGCTCAGTGGTTAGACGCTCGGACTTCACCTCAGAGGTCCGGGGTTCGATCCCTGAGCCGGTA
>JAAAKG020074728.1:0-17113 GCA_010014905.2 Druon quercuslanigerum
AATATTTAACATTTAACATCAATTATTTGATAATTTGAGCTCGTGCCGGCCATGGAAGTATCGTGGTCTTGTTTATTTATTTTATTTTTATTACTTAATATGAGAAGGAGGATCAGCGACAGGTGGGTAACCACCTCGTTACAAAGTTTAAAAATTCTGGGGTAAACTGGTTCGACGAATTTTTGCTAGTGTTTATTGCAAATTGCAAATCGGCTATGTGTTCTTCTCAGGTGGAATGATCGTTATCTAGGTAGGTTTTAATAATTTGTTTAATTGTCTTATTGTAACGCTCGGTTGGGTTGGCTTAAGGATAATATTTAGGTAAGCTAATACAATATTCAAATATTTTAAGTGGTCGTTAAAGTTTTGGGTTACTATAAGAAAGTCATCTAAATAACAAAAAACATTTGGCTTTAAATGTGGAGTGATAATTTTATCCATGAGTCTCTGGAAAGTGGCTGGAGAATTTGTTAAGCCAAATGGCATCCTTTTAAATTGGTAAATGCCCTTTTTAGGGACTGTAAATGCTGTGATTAGTTTTGAACTTTGTTCTAAAGGGATTTGCAAGCAAGCTAATTATAAGTCAATTTTTGAAATAAACTTTGCTGATCTCAAAGTGTCTATTATTTCTGTTACGAGTGGGATTGGGTGGAAGTATTTTTTTGCAATGTTGTTGACCTTTCTAAAATCTAAAAAAAATCTATAGTCTTACCCGGTTTTCTTATAATCACTATAGGGTTTGACCAATAAAAGCAAGACGGTTCGATTATGTTTTGTTCTAATAATTTATCAACTATCAATTATTTCCTTAATTTTTGGTCTCACGTGATAATATCGCTGTTTAATGAGATCGTGGCCTTGAACGTCAATTTTGTGTTTCGTTAAATGGGTCGCCCTATGTTCTTTTCCCTGGTAAACTTTTATTTTATCTTCTAAGAGTTTTTCTGATTATGATTGTTGGCTTTTGTTGAGCTCAACAATACCTTCGCAAATTTCTGTTGAACAATTCTTTTGTTCTTCGATTTTTCCTAAACTATCCGCAATGTTATCTAGTTTATTCGCTTTATTTTTAAAAATGACCCATTGTTTTCTATTATTGATTTCGGATATCTCATTATCTTTTAGAGATTCCCTTATTAACTTATACTGATTAGTAGCCTTTTTATTTTTCCAAAGATCATAGTCGCTATTCTGATTAGTAGCCTTTTTATTTTTCGAAAGATCATAGTCGCTATTTTTATGCGTATCCTCGTATTGTTTGTAGTATAAAGTTTTCCCTGAATTATTTTTCTTGTTATTAATCCTAACTTTAGATTTGCTTATTCTACTTGAATCTTGCGTGCTTGTCTTGGGTGGGGATGTTCTCTAGGGGTTGAAATTTGTTGCTCGTGGGGATACCTATTAAGCTGGGGATATCCTTTGTAGGATTTATTACAGGAATTACTACCTGCGAATTTCGCTTTTTTGATATTCTTATTGTCTTTATTTTCCGATAATATTTTATCCCTAATATTCGTCCTTTTATTTTCCTTATTTTCTTTTCCTATAATGTCAGGTTTATTTTCGGTTCTAACCTTGGTTATTGGGATGGGTAGTGATTGTGGGTATAGCGGGGTATATGGGATAGTGGGTACTGGGAACTCCCTGGTAACTGCCAGGTTTCTGAGTCATAGCTTATGGTCATCTGTAGGGCTTTTAGCATATCCGTACCTAAGATTAATATGGTGTTTAATTTGGGGCTAACCTGAACACAATGTGCTTTACTTTCTTTCCTATCGAAATTGGAAATACTAACTATCCAATTATATCCACGGTTTCTCCGTTCGCGATCATTAATTTTCGGGAGACGGGTTTAAAAATTGAAAATTTTGAATTCTGAATTTTTTCCAGTAATTCCTTGCCAGCGTATGAATGTGTGGCACCCGTATTTACTAAAATTCGAAATAAACTACCTTCGAACGTTGTCATTAGATGAAAACGTCTTTCCGTTATTTCATCTTTATCTGAATTAGAAAATTCTGGCGTTTCGGTATTAGTTGGTAACATTTTTGGTTCAAATACCCGCACCTTCAGTTTCCTTGTTTGTATATGAAATATGGGCATTACTTTTTAAAGTCTTGTTTGACCACAATGGTAACAATTTGAATTATTTATGTCCTCGTTAGTTTTTGTATTTGAGTCTTGTTCTTTGTCAGAGCTAGGACTTGTTTTGTCTTGAGAGTCTCTGTTAGTATTGTTACCCGGTTTTTTACTTGTACTTCCGAAGTTCGATTTTTGTTCGCTATTATTATTATACCCTGAATTGTTTTCCTTTTTTTCTGTAGGAAATTCAATCATTGGGTTTATTTGACCCCGATTTGAGCCTAACGTCAATTGGTTAAACATTTGTAACATCTGGTATTAGTTAATATTGATTTAGGAAAGGCAGGAATGGAAATCCAAATGTTTGAAATGGAAATCGATTTTTGTACAGCTTTTTACCCTTAAAGTTTTGGTTTTGGTTTCCGCTTTGATTATTGCTTCGCCCACTTTTTATTTGCCTTGACATCTTTACTATTTTCCGAATTATCTTTATCTCCTTTACCTTTATTACGCATTTGTTCGTTATTATCCTCCGGCAAAGAGTTTCCCACTCTTTGCCCAGGTCTTCTAAGTCTTCAAAAGTCTCAAAATCGTTTCTTTTAATATACATTTTATATTCGATTCTAAGGTTTTCATAGGTTATACGTAATTCCCATTCGCAGGTTTTTAAAATCTTCGGTGTAACTCCGATAACGATCCCCAGGAATTTTTATTTATTTCACACCAATCTTTTGCATCTTGAACTAGTAACGCGTTCTAGTTTTTTTTAAATATCGCCAACGTTGATTTTCTAACCCCTTTTAAATCGTTTTAGTTCTTCGAGGCGATTCATAATTTAAAGTGGCGATTGGATCATACCGAATGTGAAATAAGTGGCTTGAATTGTTTGATTATTCATTTGATTATGGGATTCGTACTCGTTATCTCTATTATTATTGTGAATAGTTGAACGTCTGTTTGCCTTGTTATTTGTTTTCTAGAGTCTAAGTGTTCTGTTTTGTCTTGAAATAATTATCTCCTGTAATGGTTCGCTGTCCTCGGAGTTTTTTAATTTTGAATAATTAATTTTTATTTGTCTATGGTTGGGAAGTTGATGAGGTTCTTGTACTTTTGTTTTTTCTGTGGCTAGGTTGTCATGTCTCTTCTATATTCAAAAGAACTATGAGCTGTCGGGTTAATTTTATAACTCCTAAATGATTTGCCCTATCTTCCCTTTCTCTAAAAAGTCTTTCCTTTTGTTGGTACACAAATTCATTAAATTCTGTGCTTAATAAAAGTTCTTCGGATTCTGAAATAAATTGTGTGTCATCTTCCAAGTACGAATCGCGTTCATATGTTTTTTTATTTATTTGAGGACAGTTACCTGGGCTATTAATCTTCTCTGAAAACTTGATTCTATTTTTTCCCTTAGTATTGTTATTCTTTTGGATGGACGCGCCTATTATTGGGAAGTCTTCTTGATCCCAATACAATGTGTTGCTTATTGGTTCGAAGGTTTTGTTAGTTGTTTTGGTAATGTCATTTGGTGGGAGTTGGTTGTTTTGGGTTGGTCTGACGATTGTTTGTACTATGTGTTTCCGTGTATTTTCGCGCGAAACCGCTGCCACGTCCTATTGACCTATTTATCCTTTTAGGGGTAATATCGGTCTTTTTTAATGGGATTATTTCTGTGCTGCGGATTATTGGTCTTCTCGTGACTGTATTTAAATCCGTCTTTTGGATTGGGAATTTAAATTCCCAAAAATTTAAATTCTTATTAATGCAACATCCTATATTAAGATCGATGTGGTTTTTCGAATCGAAATTTTAATTTTGTTCCGAGAATTTTAATAAACATTTTAACTAGACATTTAGGTATCCCAGAGTTAGAAAGTATATTTGTTATCGTGTTCTGATCCTTTGTTTATAAGATATTTCGCGTGACCTTGCCGCGAGACGCAGGAATACGTATTGCGCGCGGGAACGTATTGCCTCGATGAGCGCTTTAAATATTTGACAAAAAACAAAATTATAATGCTGCTTTTTTCAGATCACATTTTTTCCCTGGCTTTCCGTTACTTTTGGTTTTATTTTCAAGAAAAAATAGAACATAACGAACTCTAATCTCTGCAGGATGTCGTTAATTTGCTCAGAATTTTCACTTTTCTTTTAATTTTGATTCCATTCTAACTTTTTCGAACCTTTGATCAACTTTAGGCGTTTATCAGTGACATTTTGCGTACTAATGTCCACGTTCGGTTAATCGTTTTAATTTTTTGCGATTCGAGTCACTTTGCCCGAAAAATACATTTTCTCAAACACATAGAGAAATATTTCAAACAAGTATCAGAATAGTTTACATAAAAATGTTCAGTATAAATTGCACATAAATAAGTTTGTGTCGAGTCATTGTAAACATCATAAGAAAACAGGTGTAAAATGGTGCACATCAATCATCGTACAAATATCAAATAACAAAATTTGTCTAGGTATATATAAAAATCGCTTCTTATAACTACGTTTATTGATCAAATGGCAATGATCAAATGCCATGCAAAAGCTATCATTGGTAATTCAGAGTAAGAATCCAAAGCAGTGGTTCGATTCTTTCGTTTTGATTTTTAAACCGTATGTCTCCTTTTCTCAGCGGGTTTCGGGATTTTGAAAGGAAGAGTGTGTGGGTAATTTTAGATTGGGCGCCAGGTATGGCAGGAATCCCTACTAAGGAGGGAAAATAGGAAACGGACGCCGAGAAGAAGGGTTAACTCCAAAAATAGACAAAAATCAAATAAACGGATATTTATTGTCACTTACATTCGGCGACACGACCGCCAGGCCGTGCCTTAAGACTGGGTCGGATTGGCGACGAGGTGACCCATGTGTGAGCCGTGGTCAGTCGGTACCGGAAGAATTCCCCGGGAGGTACAGGGCACGAGGATCCGGAGAGCGACAGCTCTCCGTGCGAGATAGCCGACAGCCGTGCTGAGCCTATTTTATAGTAACAATTCTGTTACAATATCTTCAATAGTAGCAGCTCGACAGTGCTTTCTGCCATGATAAAATCTGTAATCTTTGTAATTTTTGTTACTAGTTTCCGATGCTTCATTGCCCAGCATTCCAACCGGCAATATATAGTATTTCATCATTTCAGCACCATGGATGCATATATTGAATCCTCTTTGAGCGGTATTGCCGTCATTAGTGGAGCCGGTGCCACTACCACCAGCTTTGGGCAGATCATTTCGTCACAAGTGTGGACTGAATCATACTTTTCTGTTTTCTAAAGATTTCCTTGTCTTGTGCACTTCTCATTTACTATTTTTTAATAGGCAGTCTGTATAAAATATGAAGATATTAAAAAAATCGTATCCAAACATGTAAAGAAAAAATATTTCGAATTAAAATGACTCATGATTAGGTACAAAGAGTCATTTGGCCTTATTTGAGAGGTCATTATACAGCGATGGCTTTGCCTGACATATAGGGAACGTTGGCATGGATCTAGTGCCATTTGCGAAATGTAACACCTTACCGTCAATCAATTCCATATGAATTGAAAAGTGTATATATGTGAACCTCTCCGAATCAAAAGGGGATACGCGTGGATTCAGCCTGAGAAGTATTGTCCTGAATGTCAATTTGAAAAATCGTACGAATTTCAATTTTAAGAACTGATTCTCGTAGAGAATTTTTAAGGCGCATCTTTTTTCATTTTGCAAAAATTTGTATGTTTTATAGTTTTTGAACAAATTGGTAAAAAATAGATTTTTTAAAAACAAAAAATTTCAGTAAAGTACGTGTTAAGTCTTCTTAAACTATTCGAGAAAAAAAAACGAGCGAATTTCAAGCAACAGAAAACTTACAGTGACAAAGTTGTTGATTAAGGTTCAAAGAAGTTTTCTGAAAAGGTTTATATGTATCACATTGACGGTGCCCTATGCACGTGCCTCCTTGACTACGAACGAAATCCCAAAAGTTTTTATGTACTTTTTCTTGATGAAGATTTGAAAATTTTTGGTAGCATTTTTCTCCACAGCAGAATTTAATAGGTTTGAAAGATCTCTCTGGGATTAAAATATCTTCAATACCGGCTCTCTTAGTTTTAGACTTTGTAATTTATTCTTTTCCCTATAATAATAACAAATGATACTATCAACTTCTTCATCAAAATATTAATATAATAACTTTAGGCTACCTATAAATTATTCAATAAAATGTATTTAGGAAATCAAGAAAGAAATAGTCCTAAAATATTATATCTTTGATAAAAGATTATTAAAATTATTTAATAACAGTTATTAATCGTACCTGATTTCTGGAACATTTTTTCTATTTTTAAGCCATAACTCTTCATGCCTATCTCTTTTTCTACCTTGATGAATTTTCAGATTCTTTCTTAAATTAGTATGGTATTAACTAAATTAAACCTATTTCAAAAATAATACTTTTGCAGGTATTCTAAGAAATAATCCATTCACTGCTTCTTTGCTTTATTTATATTATATTTTAGAAGAAAACTATAAACAGATATTATTATTGTTTTGGTATCCGACTTGACCTACACATCCGCTGCAACACGTTCGTAACCGAGGAGGCACGTGCATACGGCAGCAGCGTCAAGATTTCCGTTTGTAATTTAAGACATTCATAATTTTTTAACCATTAAAGCGATTGATCTGAAAATTTCGAGAAAACTTCTTTGAACCTTAGAAAACAACTTTGTCATTGAAAGTTTTTCGTTGCTTGAAATTCGCTCGATAAACGAAGCGGTTGAAGGTTGAAATTCATGATTTTTGCAAAGCCTCACCAAATAATTAACAATATTTTTTGTTGAATAAAATATTTACGTTTTTCTTTCTCAGCTAGTTTTAAAAGACTTCAAAACGTAATTTAGTATTAATTATATGGTAGATATTTTGGAAATGACTGAGTTAGCGCGAGTGAAAGTGAAAAAAGATTGAAATATTTTGTTTTCGAAAAATGTAGTTTTTATCAATTACTTCAAAAACTGTAAAACTGGACTAATCTATTTGGTATACACATTAGATGTTTTTTTGCGAAGTGACATAATTAAAAATATTGTCCTACAAAGAGATGGATTCGGAATATCTTTATTAAATAGTTTTAAAAATCTACATTTATCAAATTTCGATTCTCCTTAATATAGTCAGCAGATTTTCTGGTCTAAGATATAGATCAATAGATAATATAACGAAGCAACGATTTTTTAAGCTTTTTTAAAAAAACAAAAAACTCCGGTAGAGGGGGTGGGGTAAATTTCAGTGTCGATAGGCAGCTAGTTCTCCACGGTAGGCTTGTGTTTTTACTAATTTGATGTTACCTATCTTTGAAGCCTTTAATAGCTAGTGCCATGAGTACATTAGTAAAGAGGGAAGAAGAATCTAACGAGATCATTTTTTTACCTAGTTGAACATGTACTTCTTCCATTTTTTGACACTTTTAAGTGAAAGTGTGTTACGCAAGAGTCCAGAATTTGAATTGTAGAATTTTTATTTGCATTTGCTTGACATTTTTGACAAATTTTGACAAAAATGAGTGAAGACTTTGCTACAGTGATGTTGGGTTACCCGAAGAAGTACTAAAAACTACTAACACGATGCATCGAATCGGCTACTGGAACAATCCAAAGGGAAATATTGTACAGCTTATAAACAGTACTGATAGTGGATAAACCGGGGATGCAAGTTCAAACGGTTTCGGCATCTATTTGAATTGAACGTATGATTGCTTAAAAAGCAGAGTGAGCAAGTGGAGTTTTGAATGTATTTCAATAACAATGACCTATCTTTAAACTGCCACACAGTACAGGTCAAGCGGTGCACCTAAATTTCGTTTTAATTTTTAAAAATCATAATCAAAATAATCATTTTTGAAACTTTACAACAACAAAAAAGTGTTTAAAATAAAGTTTCTCTACGTAAAAATAAAATTGTTATGTTAGGGATTCGACATTCAATCACACAACTATGAATATAGTGTTGTGATATGGGGTATGGTGTACGTTTAGTGTCATTATTGATCAGTGGATGTCAGGTGATTTGCTTCTTGGCGGGGGACGCTAAGTTATTTTTAGTGCTATCCGAAACAGTCTACGTTTGATAACAGTCTGTGTGCTTAAAAACGGGATAATCTAAAAAGTTTGTGTTTGTTGTATTTTGATCGATTTTCGGGTGTTTTTTTTTCAAATTTCACTGTGTCACCTCGTAGTTTTCCTGCTGGCTTCGCCATCTGAAGAAAACGTCAAAAATGAGTTTTCCGAAGATTCTCCAATGAACTCGTTTCCGGTTAGTTCTTCCCCCACAGAATTAACTACAGTACTCGCGGGACACCCTGTATAACCTATCAAACAAAATAATATTTTCTTTAATTCCTGTTCTAACAATGTTTTTATAAAATCAAGGCTTTCCATGTGCGAACGCCGCAAAGTTACCGCTGGCGCCACCATACTTAAAAATTGATGTCAACAATGATTTTTACGAATTTCTCATTGATTATATGGCCAAAATAGTTATGAATCCAATTAAAATTTTCCTCGTTATCGAACTTTACAAATTAGTTTTTTATTAATCTAATCAACCTCTGCCATGTACGAGCATTTCAGAGTTTAATCCATCACTTGTCAGGCCTAATTTCCGCATAATTCCCCATATACTGTAGAGGATCATTAAGGGCGATTTTTATTCCGTAGCATTTAAAGGGAGTGATAGAGTGCAGTCACTTGGTTCAATGAAAACGGGTGTACGTGTAGAAAATTAAATAATCCACATCAATCCGTGCTTTTTTCAAATAATGTGCATTACCAAAAAGTCTGACTATCAACTTGAGGGTTGTTTTCTCACATACAAACTTGTGACTTTTCCGTTGTCGCTCTTTAATGAAAAAAGCATGCGAAACGCATCGTCGTCTATCTGCGACAACTTCGTTGCGTACGTTCAGTCGCGTTATACATCGAATGCCAGTATTATATTAGACGGTTATCCAGAACATGTAACTCATCACTGTACGAAATATGCAGAGTGTTTCCGCATATCTGGAGTAAAAGTTTCAATAGACGTACTTTTTTCCTTGACAATGACCCCAAACCTGTCGCAAGAAAAATTTATAGGTAACGATAAGAAGGAGAATCGCCGTATTGAAATGCTGAAAAAGAAATTTGAGGCTAAGGCAGATGTGGATAATCTAATAATTAACTACAGATTACTACAGACTACAGATGATCTGCTAAAGTTCAGTTCTCGCAAATGCGCAAAAGGATGTCAGTGTTGAGCTTGCGAATGCAGAAAGTGAGGCGTCAAATAATCATTTCGTTGCACAAATTTTGATAGTGCCTGCGATAGAATTTCCGAAATAAGATCTTCAAACCAGGTTCATTAAAATTAAAAGGAATAAAATTACAGTGGACAAGGCCTACTTAGGATACCAAAACAACAAAAAACACAACAGACTTTACCTCCTGCGTGTTGTAAAATAATATTGATGGAAGCTCATTTCGAATTACAGTTATTGTGCACACCGGTGAATACATTTGAGCGGTCACATTAGATACAAGAAAATTTACATATCGGCAGAATTAGGGGCTTATGTTTCATACAGGTTATTGCTGGCTCGTGTGATTTCATTATTCATCTTAAGCTCTTTGCCCTCGCATACACTCTTGCATCCCGCTCTTGTGCTAACCTGAGACTCGTGCTTCGAGCCTACGACTGATGCTAAAAAATTCACATTCGTAAACAATCTTCCATTTTGCGCACTTGTATTACAAATAACATCATTTCAACTGTATTTCCGGTTCTATTCAGTTAATTTATAACCTTCTTAGGTACTTTCTTAGATTTTGATGTACTTTCTTTATGTTTGCAGGACTCACAGCAGTATGTAGTTCGGAAGTACTGGACGTAATGTGTAGTGATTTTCCGGATCAATACGAAGAGTACCGAAAACATCTGCGTGAGAAACAGGTTAAAGAGCATTCGAAAAAGCAGAAAGAATTAACAGCAGCAGCAAACGCTGAGAAGAATAGGATTGATCTTGCCGAAATGGCAGTGCAGTCTGCCCTCTCATGGAATATAAATTTAAATAAATCGCGTATGGACTCAAGAAAATCTAGCTTAGATTTACAAAGTTTTACTATTCATATGCCCAAGAAAGAACAAACAATTGGAGTAGAACGTAACATTAGCCACTATCCAGTTGCTCTTATACCTGGACAGTTTACAGATTACTACAGAGAATATACACCTTCTGAATTAAGATACTATCCTCTCAACACAGTCCTGTATGGACCTATGAAACCTAATGAACGCAAATTTGATAGCCAGTCTGAATGTTCGCAAAGTGATAGTGACAGCGACTCGTCATCCGATGACTCAAGGTATGATTTTACAATAATTACTTTTTGGGTGAAATTATGTTTTCTCATGAGGGTGGCCCTTACTTTATGATCTTCGATTTTTTATGGTCTTGCCCGACTAATGCAACTTTTTTTTTACATTGCTTAGAAATCAAATATTTTTAAACTTTTTTATTTATTGACTAAAGTCAAATGTTGTCTTGACATTTCAAGCACTAGAATATATGGGAAAATGTTTCCAACGTCTAACATTCATGAACTTTTTCATAACACCACAGACACAAAGAAAAAGTGTCAAGTGTGGTATACTATACCTCTATACCTGTATGTTTTTGGGGTCAATGAATCGGAATCTGAGATTCATTTAAGGATGTCAGGTCTTAGTTCTAAACTAAGTTAACTGAAAATCGATTTGGTGAATGAAACCTTCAGAAAAAAGTGTTTCTTCATATGTTTGGGGTCGCGGAAAATATATCGATGGCTCTTATGTAGAAGATACCTAACAGCAAAATCAAGCAGAGCAATCGATCGGAAATTAGAACTTTGAGGTTATCGCTCGCGATCGGAGCCAGGGCCTTCTTGCTCCGATCGCACGAAAGAACACCTTACTATTTTTGCCAACTTCGGGGACCTTCATGTTTGATCCGCGAGCGATAACCTTAAAACGCTAATTTCCGATTTTTTATTTAGTTATATAGTTAGGACCTTGTAGTTAGGAGTCATCGATATCTCAAAACAATTGAAAGAACCCACTTTTTGTTCAAGTTGACGTTATGGTGACTAAAACCCTTGGAAAAAGGAGCTCGATTTTCGTTTGAGGTCGCTGAATTCGAATCAAGTGTTTTTGTAATACATAAGGTAACCGTTTGTACCTTAGTTCAAAAAATAACTTAGAAACACTGAAGTGACTAATTTTGGTGCTAATGTTTAAAATATGGCGACTAAAATTTTTGAAAAAAGGGTGCTCTTTTGTTTATACGATCGCTGAATCGAAACTCGGTATTTCTTGTCATTTGTTTTTAAAGAAATATCCTATGAATAAAAAAAAACTAAAATCGTCGTCTTGATAATGGTTTAATTTGATTAAGTCAGCTAATGGCCCAAGCATGTCAATAAAATCCTGCTACTTCGAAGAAGCTGAGGACGGTAAAAACTACCCCGAAAGGTGATGTGTAGAATCATTCGCTCTTGACGCTGTTGAGTTATCGAAGCCAGCATACTTCTTATACTTCACACTTCAGCCTGGGGAGGTATGAGAGATGTCATCCCCAGGACGGCAGACTCACCTGCGATAGATTCAAGATTCCTAAAGCGTTGGGTTGTTCTCTCCAACTGTGACAAATAAAATTAAAAACACTCAAAAATATACGGCCCCTAAGTCATTTGGCATGCGTGTGCGTGAACCTTAGTCTCTGCTACGACTCGGTAATTTTTTTAAACTGGATCTAGAGCCATTCATGCCTTCAATTTATCAATTTTTTTTTGACTTGGTCCAAACTCGTACTTCACTTCGTTTCTTAAAGAATTGAATAGTGAGCTGGCAATGATGGTATGCGATCGGATGGTTCTATTTTCTACGATGTAGCCAACAAACTCAACTCTCCATGTTTGCTGGCTATATCTCAGACCTGTTGTAACTTCACGATGATCTGTTCTCCATTTTTGGCGTGACACCATGAAGTATCTAAATATGTTGGATCTATTTAATTTTCAATCAATGTTCTGAACATAGATTTTATAGGTCTTTGGAAATCTTCTGGTGAATTGCATAGTCCGAACGTGACTCTTAGGAATTTGTAGTGCCCATCCGGAACCACGAAAGCTGTATATTTTGTGCACGAGTTCTGCTCGTTTTCAGGTTTCATTTAACATAAGTAATACTTGCACACAGTAATATTTAGTATATTAGTATTTTTTTATACAAATATTTGAAGATTAAAAAACAGTGAAGTGCATTTTGAAACTGTAGTCAATACAAATACGAGATGATTTATTTTTCCTCTCTGTTAAAACAGCAGGACTAGCATCTTCTGAAATGCTATTCTTCACTAATTGTTTGTCCTTCTAGGCACTGATGGTTTTATTTACCTTCTCATTTTTAAATGCTCAGCTATCTTCTGTCTGGTTCAGTTTATAGTTGTCAATTAACTGCTCCAAACTGCTTGTCCTCGTTGAGTATGCAGTGTGAGATACAAGAACGAGATGAAGTATATTCACACTTAATACTGCTTTGCAAGAGACTTAGTACTGCTACTTTCTGTATCTACATTCTTTCCTGAGTGATGTCATCCTCCAGTTTAAAGCATGTAACTTGACGTGTTTTTAAACGAATCCATGAGATCTGATAGCTCACCTTCTGTCAAGAGATCAAGATCAATAAAATTATCGGAAACAACATTTACTTGCAACTCAAGCAGCATACCGTCGCTTTTCACGCCTACATAAGAACTTTATAGCGTATCATTTTCATAGAAACTAGATCGTTCTAAGTAAAGGTCACCTGTCTTTGATGAGTTTTCCAGCTTCTTTCAGAAATTCGCATGACATTCAAAACTTTTAAACAGCTTTGCAGGACCTCATAATAGTCGTTTAAAATAAATAACTTTTTTTACTTACGTCCAGGGACAAAGTTCAGCTTTCTCCTCTGAATCCTTCAGTCATCGTCCAAAGTGATGAATTTCGTTGTCAATGAAAGTCTCGAACGCATCTTCTCCGTCCTTGCACGACAGAGTAGGATGTGACCTGACTGTAAAGCGTCTTTAATTGGTGGCAGCAACATCCGTCTCTTTATCAGTGGCTGCACTCACATTACCACTCACTCGACTGTCCTCATTAAGGTCAACAGCACAGTCGTCATCGTCACCTCGCTTGATGACTCCTTTTTTATTTCTAACGCGGCTTTCAAACGAGTGTGTAAATCAGCGTTATGACCCTACACATACAAGCTTAATTGACGTTACTGATTTACGAGTTCCAGTTTCGACATCGCTTCTATTTTTGCATGGCTAGTATCGTCTTCCTCTTCATTATTTAAATCATGGTGCTCCTCTTCCCAGGCACCTCGAAGTATCTCTGATAAAATTGCCTTTCTGTAAGTAGAAGTGCGAATTTTTCTAATTGTTTCCAGAGCTCTTCTACTGTCATCTCGACTACTTTATTATCTTCCCCATTAGGTGCCGCCATTGTTCACAAAAAGTTCAAAGCCAACCTGAAAACTAAAGAGTAAGCTCACAGTTTCACTCGGTTTTTCTCGGTTCTGTCACCTGATCACTTAATGAGCACTCAACTCTAAAGAAGTACCTCACTTTTTACGTTCAACCAATGAGCGCTCAGCTACGATGGTCGTAAAGGGAACGCCAAACAATTTCTTTATTGAGCACCCAGCTCACACATAAGGTTATACGAACACCCAGCTCGTATTAAGCCCTACTGATCAATTTGTTCCACTAATCACTTCCGTAATCTAAAAAATTGTTAAATTGGCACGCAGCAAATGCACACTACGCAAAGAGTAGCAATTTTCTCCTATTGCTACTTCAACGGCCCTCTATTAATACGAGGCCTCCTCTCTGTCGATTTTAACATTTATTTCCATACTCTCGACCTTCCAATTTTTGCAATCAGCATTCAGAAAGTTCTTATCGTTCTTTTCTCTTAGCTTGAATTGCGTCTTGCTAACTCGCGTGGTATGTATCACACGCGTTTCTTTGGTTTGGCGGTCCCGACGAGTCCCCAGTTGTAAAAATAATAAATTAAACAAAAAGAAATACACCGAAATACATTTTTGCACGTCAGAGTAAAAAAGAAACAGAAAGAAAGTCTGTGCGTAAAGAAAATACAAATTTTTTCTGTTCAAAAAAGGGGTATAAAACGTTTGAGAGCAAAAAGGAAATAGGTAATCGGTAAGAGCAAAAACGCAACATAATTGCTTTCAGCACAAAAGAGGGCTATTTTTTTCTCAGTGAACACACATGAGAACATTTTAAAAGTTCAAATAACTTGCAGTATTTTTTGCCATTTCCGTTACGTAGAGTCACGATACAAATAACAATATGAAATTGTAATACATTATAATTGTTATGTTATGTTTTTAACATGTAAAATCATCATATTTATATTGTAACTTGTACGATACTTTTATTATAAATTGCATTTAGCCTAGTAATAAAAATGGTTAGTAAATTCAAAAAATACGATAACTTTTGAAAACTCACATTAGTCTTGGATACATTATATGTGGTAAATTTTTGTCAAACTTCATGCGACTTTGATAATCGTTTATATTAATTTTGAAACTGGTATTCTCTAAATCAGAAATAGTCAATTCAACCATTGCATAGTCAAGTTTCACTATCCTAATTTAAAGACTTTGGGTTACTTTGAAGCAGTGAAATTTGCTATTCGATTACACTGTGCAACACAAAATTATATCTGGAATAAAATCAACAAAAATCGAATCTATGCAACCCCAAAATAATCGTCCAATGGGTTTTGCTAGTTTATCTCGAATTACGGAGATATTTATAATTTCATGTTTATAAAAATGAGATTTCCCAAACAGGCAATTCACCTTTTCGGATTAAAAATTCAAATGTCTTCTAAAAAATTCGTCTTTTTGCTTGAAAAATCTACTAAGTGGCTAAAAAATGTATATCTGTTCAAAATTCAAATTCTTTTTAGTCATCTTCTTGGGGTTGCAGATGCAAACTTTTTTGTAAACATCATCATTTGTGACAGAAAGCTTTTTTTCGTGTTTGAAAGCCCAACTATTTTGTTAATCTTCTATTGTTTTAAAACGAAACTGATTTTTTTTAATCGTCCTTTTGGTTTGAAAATTCATCTTTTATAATAGAAAATCATCTTTATTTATCAAAAATTAGCTTTCTAATTCAAAATTAAACATTTCGGATTAAAATATAACAGTCTCATAAAAAATTCGTCTTTTTGTTACAAAATTAAACAAATTGATTAAAAAATGTATCTTTGTAGGTTGCAAATCTATTTTCTAAAAGTCTTTTTTTTTGTCCAAAATAAAATTTTTTTAAATCGTCCTTTTGAATTGAAAATTTATCTTTTATAGTAGAAAATCATCTTTCTCAAGAGAAAATTAACTTTCTCATAAAAAATTAAACTTTTCGGGTTGAAACTTTAACGGTCTCCACAAAATTCGTCTTTTTGTCTTTAAAATTCCATAATTTGGTTGAAAATACATCTTTGAAGGTTCAAAATTCCAATATTTTGTATAAAATTTAACTATTTTTTTAAACTCATCTTTTTTGGTCGAAAATTTAACTGTTTTTTTTTAAATTTGTGTTTTTAAATTGAAAATTCATCTGTTTTGGTTGAAAATTTATCATTTTTGTTCAAACTTAAATTAGTCTTAAAAATTACATTTTTGTTAAAAATCACATTTTTGTTACAGTCACATTATTTGGTCGCAAATTCAATTTTTCATCCTTTTGGATTAAAAATTTATCTTTTATGATAGAAAAGTCATATTTCTTGATTAAAAGTGAACTGGTTAAGAATTAAACTTTTTGAGTTGAAAATTTAAATGCCTTCTTTGAGAATTTCGTCTTTTCGGTTTGAAAATTCCACCTTTTGCTTGAAAATTTAGCTACATCATATTTTTTGGCCGCAAATTCAATGTTTTTCTTTTAATTCGTCTTTTTGGATAAAAGTTAATCTTCTTCTGGTAGAAAAGTCATCTTTCTCTGTGAAAAACTCATCTTTCATGTTTGAAGATTAACTTTTTTTGTTGAAAATTCCACTGTTTTTGAAAAAATTGGTATTCTTTGTTTGAAAAGTAAACTATTTGCTTCTTAATTCAACTTTTTGGTTAAACATTAATTTTTTGTTGTGGAGAGTTCGTCTTTTGGGGTAGAAAATTAATCTCATTTGGTAGAGAGTTTTCAGAGCATTTTTCAATGTGATGTCTTATACTTTAAATTGCAATATATGCAAAATTCTTTTTGAAAAATGTCTACTTGCTTAAAATCGACTTTTACGAGACTCGAATTTAAACAGAAATGAAAATTTTGCATACAATAATAAAAAAAAACAGTCGAAATTATTATTTACGTTTATTGAGAGAAACACGATAAGTTCTCGATCGTTGCCTCCAGTGAATTGAGTATTCCATGGGAATTAATTAGTACAGACCATGGTTGATATTTGAGTAATGATTTAATTTTAAACGGACTGGTTATATGTTATTGTTATATAATGGATCTATTAAATTTCTATGTCCTTATTAACCGCTAAAAGTTCAGAAAGTATGCTTCCTAAAAACACATGCTTCCACGCAGGTCAATATTTGCTTAAAGCAGATCAAAAAGTATGTGCAAACTATGCAAACAATAATGTTTTGCGCGAAATTTGCTAAAAATTTACCTCTTTTCATGTATTCAGAACTAATATGAGTTTTCAAAAGTTATCGCCTTTTCTGAATTTACTTATCAGTTTTATTATTAGGCTTCACATCAAAGGGAGTTCTCTTCGTGTGTGCTCAATTCTGGTTGTTTTATGTTTCAAATAATATGAAAAATATCATTTTTAAAGTGTCGGGCTAGAGCATTCAACAGGCGAGGGAAAAGATAAGTCGATTTCATTTTCTTTGAAACTGCGGAATTACCCAATTCGGGAACTTTCTTGCTAATATATGAAATATCTGGTATTATT
>JAAAKG020074739.1:2922-14472 GCA_010014905.2 Druon quercuslanigerum
CTTACATCACTCCCCTCACTCACATTCCATCCATTCACCAACACAACTTCCTGAAACTGAAAAGTTCATAACTTTTAATCATGCCATGCACGAAAGATATTCCTGGAACCCAAAAACATCACCAAAGAACCCAGTACAATCCCTGACCAGTCTCCTTACTCACGCACAGTAAATTCCCGGAGATATTATTTTTCTTAGGTTCGATCAAAAAGCTACAGAGAATTAAAAACTACAATTATCCTATGGCAAATGATTTTTCTCAGGAGGCGATTTAAAATTAGGCGTAGGATAATTGTAGTTTTTAATTTAACTTTGTTCCATCCATTCACCAACACAATTTACTGAACCTGAAACATTCCAAGGGACGTTCCAAACTTTTTATTAGTCCATGCACAAACGATATTCTTCTAACCCGAGAACATCACAAAATGAGCCAATGCAATCTTACATCACTCCCCTCACTCACATTCCACCCATTCACCAACTTAACTACCTGAACTTCAAACGTTCGAGCCTTGAAATTACTCCATGCAGAAAAGATATTTCCGGAACCCAGAACATCACAAAAGAACCCAACACAATCTTACATCACTCCCCTCACTCACATTCCATCCATTCACCAACACAACTTCCTGAAACTGAAAAGTTCATAACTTTTATTCATGCCATGCACGAAAGATATTCCTGGAACCCAAAAACATCACCAAAGAACCCAGTACAATCCCTGACCAATCCCCTCAGTCACACACAGTAAATTCCCGAGATCTCATTTATCTTAATTTGGATTAAAATAATACAAACAATTAAAAACTACAATTATCCTGCGCCTAATTTTGATGCGCCTTCTGATAAATATCATCTGCCATGGGATAATTGTAGGTTTCAATTATCTGTAGCTTTTTGATATAGCTTCAGATAATTAATATCTCGGATATTTACTGTATGTGTGATTGAGGGGAGTGATGTAAGATTGTGTTGGGTTTTTTAGTAATGTTTTCGGGTTAGAAGAATATCGTTTGTGCGTGGGCTAATAAAAAGGTTGGAACGTCCCTTGAAATGTTTCAGGTTCAGTAAATTGTGTTGGTGAATAGATGGACCAACGTTAAATTAAAAACTACAATTATCCTACGCCTAATTTTGATTCACCTCCTAATAAAAATGATCTGCTCTAGGATAATTGTGGTTTTTAATTCTCTATAGCTTTGTGATCCAACTTCATATAAATTATATCTCCGGGAATTTACTGTACGTGAGTAAGTGTACTGGTCAGATATTGTACTGGGTTCTTTTTTGATGTTTTGGATTCCAGGAATATCTTTTGTGCATGGGCTGATTAAATATTTTGAACGTTTCAGGTTAAGGAAGTTGTGTTGGTGAATGGATGGAATGTAAGTGAGGAGAGTGATGTAAGATTGAAGAAGTTTTCTTCGTGAGCTGATGAGAAGTTTAAAACGGTCCTTGGAATGTTTCAGGTTCAGTAAATAGTGTTGGTGAATGGCTGGAACAAAGTAAATCCACGAGAAACTATCTTAATTTGGATAAAAATGCTACAGACAATGACACACTACAATCATTCTACGAATAATTGTAGTTTTTCATTGTTTGTAGCATTTTTAATTTTTTAATTTAAAAGCAATTTCTCGGGGATTTACTTTGTTTCCATCCAGTTACCAACACTATTTACTAAACCTGAAACATTCCAAGGACCATTTTAAAGTTCTCATCAGCCCACGCAGATAACGATATTCCTGGAACTGAGAGCATCACAAAAGAAGCCAACGCCATCTTACATCACTCCCCTCACTCACACAGACAGTAAATCTCTGAAATTTTATTTATCTGAAGTTGGATGAAAGCACTAAACAAAATTAAAAACTACAATTATCCAATGACGGATAATTTTTATCACGAGCCGGAGAAAAATTAGTTGTACGATAATTGCAATTTCCTATTGTTTGCAGGGTTTTTACTTTTTATTTAAGAAAACAGAAATCATTTCTGGATGAGAATTCAAGTATATTTTTAAAATTTTTAATGCGAAATTCATCTTTTTGAAGATTTCATCTTTTTAGAAAGAATTTAACTATTTTATATAGAATTGAACTATTTTCCTTAAAAAAATCCTTTTTTGTTAAAAATTAGTCTTTTTCAATTAAAAATTCAATTTTCTCGTAGATACTTATTTCTTGTTTAAAAATTCTTGTTTTGACCGTTAAAGGTTCACTGAATCTGTTTAGTTGAAAGCTTAAATATTTTTTTGAAAATTAACCTTTTTAATTAGAAATTCCACTCCTTGGGTAAAATTTAAACTATATTGTAAAATTCTAATTTTTTGATTAAAGGCTCATGTCTTTAGTTAAAGAAATTAACTGTTTATTGGAAAAGCCTTTTTTTCTCAAAATTCATTTTTTTGACTAAAGACATAACTTTTCCGTTCTTGTAAGATTAATCTTTTTTAGTTAAAAATGTTCCTTTTGGTAAAAAAAATAAGTTTCTTGGTTTGAAATTTCATTTTTGTTGGAGTAGTTTTGTGGAAAATTAGTTTTTTTCTAAAAAGTCATATATTTTTTATTTAAAAATTATACTTTTGTAGAGAAAAATCGTATTTTGGATTAAAAGTTTAACAATTTATATAAGCTTTTATTTTTTTCTTAAGTGAAAAATTGTTATTTCTTGAAAATTGCCTTTTTGATTTTAAAATTATTTATTTTCCGGTATTAATTTTATCTTTTTTGGAGAATTAACATTTTAGGTTAAAAACTCAACTATTATCTTCAAAACTTAATTATTTTGTAAAAATTAAAGTGTTATGTTTAAAGGCTATCAGTCATGGTAGAAAACTCCATTTTCTTTGTTTTAAAAATAATTAAAAATTTCAAGCAATTAAATTTGTTTTTTCAGAAAAATTTTTTTTTATTATTTTGTGGATTTTGAAATAATACGAAAAACAGAAAATACTGAAACAAGGAGAATCTTAATAAATATATTAATAATATTTTAGATTTGTATTTCCCTCATTTAAGTTCTCCAGTTTTTCTCATTCTCTCAAAATCCTAAAAACAATTAACAATACAATAAAAAATGATGGAATTATACCCCCCTTTTTCTTAAATTTTTAGAAAAAATAGTTACTATTGTGGCCTACTTACAATAAATTTTACATGTCAATTTTTTTAGAAATCCTTGACCTTTTTGCAATTTTTGAGATTTTAAGGGTCGTCTTGTCCCAGTGTACCTAGTTTTTCAACTCGTTCGAAACCAATTATTAAAACAAAAAAATAATAAAAAATGGT
This sequence comes from Druon quercuslanigerum, assembly GCA_010014905.2. NCBI lineage: Eukaryota > Metazoa > Arthropoda > Insecta > Hymenoptera > Cynipidae > Druon > Druon quercuslanigerum. Next base: position 6,216 of record JAAAKG020074739.1, read on the forward strand.
TAACTGTTTAAATTCTTTTAAATTCAGACTTTGTTTTTCTCATCGGTTTCTAAAGAGTGAAAAACAAACGATAAAAACCTTAAAATATCAAAAATGGCAAGAAGGGTAATTTTTTGACGAAAAAATCAAGAAGAATGTCCTTTTTCCAAAAACCAGAATAAAAATACCAAATTGAAATTTTATGGTAAATAGACTATTCGAGTATTCATTGCTTTCTTAAATTTAAGTAAAAAAGACTCTTAAAATTTTAAAATACTCGTAAAACATTTAAAAATGTTGCTGTGTTAATTTGAAAAAAGAGGAAAGGGCAAGCGAGGTTAGAGAAATTGAGGGAGGGGGCGCAAAGGGTGGATAAGAAGTGGAGGGATGGAGCAATAGTGACAAATAATGTAGAGGAGGGAACGTACAGGAAAGGGTGGGAAGACTGGAGGAAGTGGAAGAGACGATGGGAGGAGATAAGCGACGGAAGAAGTGGGAAGAGGAGTAGAGGAAGTGAGGGCTAGGGAAGAGGAAGTATGTGAGAAGAAGTAGAAGGAGGTTAGCAAAGGAGAGGGGAAAGGGGGCAGGGTTTTAAGGGAAGAAGAAGTTGGGAGGGATGTGGAAGCAGAGAGAATCGAACGAGATAAGCGACGATCGAAATTGGAAGAGTTGAAGGGAACTGTGAAGTATGGAAGGCGAAGTGAGTGAAAAGAAGTAGGAAGAGATTAGGAAGTAAGGGTGAGGTGATACTATATGCTCGGATAGGAGAGGATAGGACAGAAGAGAAGATGAGAGAGAGGGGTAGTGTTTTAAGGGACGGAGAAGTTGAGAGGGAAGTGGAAGTAAAGAATAAAAGGGAATAAGCGACAGGAGAAGCAGGAAGAGGAGTAGGGGAAGTATGGGTTATGGAAGAGGAAGTACATGAGAAGTAGGAGGAGAGCAGAGGAGAGAAGAGATAACAGAGGAGTCGCTGATCCTTTTAATCTTTCTTTGCATCAACCCGCCTTTCTTTCCCGATAAATTTTCCAAGCTTCCCAATCTTCACTCCCTGAAGAGAGGTTCCCACTCCGCAAGTAAAAAGTGAGTCACTGACCTGTTTACGAAGTGGAGTCGAGTACTCGTCCCTGGTTCTTTCGAAGCGCTCGAACTTAAAGCTGTTGCTACGATAAAGTTCGTTGTCACTTTGCTGCCTTCTGCAAAGCCTTCTCGTCAAAGCTCTGGGTTTGCAGGGTGCGCATTCGGATGCAAGTTCCCAATGAAGGTGCAACATTGCCAATTCCGCCGTGCACCTAGCCATCGCACAACCAGCACGTCTTACGCGACATTTCACCCGTTTTATTCGACCCTCGACGGGCTTATGAGGACAGGGTTGAGAAGGACAATCACAGGAACGTCGAGGTCGTCTAGTCTTTATCGTATGGCAACACGGCTTTGCCTCGCACTCACAATCCTCTCCGACGTGAGGGCAGCTTGATCTCTCCTCGCACTCACATGAAATCACTGGGTTTTGCCCGACCGGATTCAGAGGCAGGATGGAAGAAATTCCCTGGAGACGGCGTCGTGTACTCGACGAGGTGTGGCGGCATGGCCTCTCTGTACAGTCGCATCTGCAACAAAAATATTTTATTATGTTATTGGAGAATTTAAAAAAAACTTATTTGAAAAGAAGGGACCACAAGACTACAAAAAAGACTCATGTAGCCTATTAATACGGTGTTTACGTTCTTCAAATCTTAAACCTTCCTCTATAACTTCACCCTCTCACTTCTGCCCTACCCTTTTCTATTTGATACGATCGTAGCATATCACCTCCTCGCCTCTAATCACTCTCCTCGTTAAGCCTAATCTGCATCACCTACTCTTCTTCCGTGCAGCTTCTCCCCTGCTCTTCCTCCTTTTAATTCTACTCTTCCTCCCTCTACTTCTACTCTTCCTTACTCTAATTTTACTCTTTCTCCTTTACTCCTCTACTCACATACTCACATACTCCACGACTCACATACTTCTCCTTCCCTTATCCCCTACTCTCACTTACTTACCTAGTCCTAATTTCTTCCACTTCCCCTCCCCTACTTCAACTCCTCTACTCGCGCTCCCATTATTCCACCAAATGGGATTCAAGCATAGCTTGTCAAATTATTTCCTTTATTAGTGACAAAAATCTCTTCTAAATTTTTTGTTGAAAATTCCAAAAATGGAAAAAGATACCTATCACGACTCCCACTCCCCACCTATATTATCTTGTCTTACGATTCCCTTTCCTTCTTCCCCTACTTTAAACCCTCCACCCTAATTGTCCTACCCTACTTTCTCTCTTCTTATTCCCCCTTCCAGACCTCGCCAACTCTAATTTCCCACCCCCTTTTAACTTTCTCTCCCCTTCCTTACTTTCTCATTCCTTTCCTTCTACTTCCTCCCCCCTCTCCTTCTCGATCTCCTCCATTTCACAATATCCTGGTTCCGCTCCACTTCTTCGCCTCCCCTACTACCATCCAATGCTCAAGCAGAGGAAAAAAAACTTTTACCATTGTAAGGTTTCAAAATTCCTTCACACAAGTAACATTCAGAACAAACAAAAAAAAAGATCAGTCTTTAATAACTATTATTATAAACATTTTAATAAAAAAAATTAATTTTTGGATTTTATCGTTCTCGCGGTCTTTTTCTGATCCGACTTCCTTAAAATCAATTAGGTTTATGAATTTATTTCCTTTTGTTAAAATGATATTTTTTAAAAAGAATTCAGCCCTTTTGGTTGAAAATTTAACCATTTTCTTGATTGGTCTTTGGTTGAAAATTCTTTTTCTTTTCTGAAAATTGAACTATTCTATTTATAAATAAACATTGTTTTTTTAGCTTAATATTTAACTATTTATTTTAAAATTTAACTATTTGTTTAGAAATTCATGTACTTTGCACAAGGTTTGTCTTTATTAGTAAAAAATAATTCTCTTGGTTGAAAAATTATATATTTTATTGAAAAAATTTGTTATTTTTGTTATTTTTGTTATTAAAAATAAAAACACTTAATTGAAAAATAAACTTTTTCGGTAAAAAAATATCATTTTGGTTTAAAACTCATCAATTCTAATTAGAGATTTATCATTTTCGATGCAAATTCTTTACTTTATTTTTAGAAAACTTTTTTAGTGAAAAGTTAATTTTCTTAAATGAAAATTTAACTATTGAATTTCTGGTTTTTTCTGGGTAATAATTCACCTATTGAGTTGATAATTTATGTATTTTCTTGATAATTTATAATTTTGGTACAGAACTAATCTTCTTGATTAAAAATTTACCTATTTTTTAAAAATTATTTTATTTGTTGTTGAAAGAAATGCTTTTTTAAAAATTCATTTTTCTTGTTGAAAATTTATTTGTAGAACAATGTTGTTTTTTTCATTGACAATTATCAACTATTCTATCTTTTGTTAAAAATATATCTTTATTGTTTAAAAATTCAACTGTTTAGTTAAAAAATTTATTCAATTTATTTAAAATGTTTCCTTTTTGCCAGAAAATTTCAGTTTAATGAAAAATTAATTTTTGATGAGAAATTAATTTTTTAAATTGATATTTAACTATGTATTACATTTTTGCTTAAAATTGATGTTATTTAGTTTAAAATTCAAATTTTAGGTTTAAAATTGACCTTTTCTAAATAAATTCACCAATTTGGTTAAAAAGTCATGTATTTTTTTTTAATTATTCTTTTTTGGTAATTTAATCTTCTTGATTTTATAAAGATTGCTTTCTTGTTGTTGAACGAAAAGCTCTTTTAAAATTAATTTTTTGTTTAAAGAATAATAGTTTTTATTCAAATTCAAACTGTTTTTTAGAAAAATTGTTTGTTTTTTAATGAAAATTAATTTCTTCATAAGAAATTTAATTATTCTATTTGGTTAAAATTCAAAAAAAAATAATTCAAATATTTGGTTGAAAATTTATATAATTTGTTAAAAATTCTTATTTTTTAGTAAACATTTTTTTAAAGGAAAATTTATTTTGTAATCGAAAATTATATTTTTTTAAAAGAAAATTTAACTATTCCATTTTTTGGTTTAAAACCGATCTCTTACAGTTTAAATTTAACTATTTTGTAAAAAAATTATCTTTTCTAGTTCATAATTCACCTATTTCGCCAAGAATTATTATTTTTTTTTGTAGAAAATTATTTTTTTGCAGAAAATTAATCTTTTTCAGACATTTATATTATTTTTAATTTTATTTCAAAAAAACATTTATTTAATATGAATAAAAATGTATTCTAATAAAAAATGGTTAAATAAAGTACTTCATTCAATTAAACATATTTGCTTGACACCGTATAAAAAAAATTGTTTAATTTAAATAAAATTTGTTTAAATCATACAAAAATTGTTCTCAAAGTAATTAATAAATACGAAATATACATATAATAAATAAATAAAATTAATAAATAAATAAATTCTCATACAGTTTTTGAAAAAAAATTTATTGTTATTTAAAAAAGAACAACGAGAGTGGAAAAAGGGGACTTGGAGGTTGACCTATTTTTCTTTCCTATTTTTTCACTTGTTTTTTTTTTAAATTTAAATGGAGACATTTAAAAGTTGTCGTGTTCAAATCTTATTATTAAATTCTTTTTGTTTATTTTTCAAGAATTTTGTTATTAAATTTGCATGTTCAACGTTAAAGAGGAATTTTAATTTTAATCAATTCTCAGTTGACTGCTCCCTGAAACTTTAATTAATTTTCATTCTCTATTAAAACTCTGAATATTCAATTAATTATGTTTTAATAAAAGGCTTTTTTAAATGTGACCTGATTATTAATTAATTATTTATTTTTCGTATAAAAAATGTTTTTAATAGATGCAGCATTACTTCTTATTAAAAATCATAAGTTAACATAATTTTTTTAAACAATTGCTAGACAAATGCTTTTAAACAATTGTTAAACAAATTCTAAAAATTTGAAATTTTCTCTCAAATTTACCACTTTTTGTCCACTTTTAAATTAAAATTAAATTTGACCAAAGTAATTATTTAAACAATTTTTTATTAATTATAACAAAGTATTCTATCGAAATTACGATTTCATCTAAAATTAGTTTCTAGCAAGAGTCAATATTTTCTAATTTAAAGTTTCAAGTATCTGATAAAAGGTTAAGAGAGCCATTTTAGTACTTTTTCGTTTTAGTTGTAAAAAGTTGCACCACTCAAACAGGTATGGCTTTTAAGAACTCGACGCATTACCTACAAGGTAAAAATATTATCGTAAATTATTAGTTAAAAATGTAATTTTTATTAATTTTTAACGAATTAAATTAGAACTAATTTTTTAATTATTTAAAATTCGATCAGTAACGATTGCTTTTGACCAATAATTTTTTGAAAAACCAGAAAAAAATCTGACTTAACCCGGCTATGAAAAAATGTGTTTCTGAAGTAATCGTTAGACATGGAATATTAATTAATTATTATTTAAAAAATTTGAATTATCATTTAAAAATCAATTTAGAAAATGTATTTTTCATGCTTAAAAAGTTATCCAAAGATTTATTGATGGATTCTGGAATCATTACTTTAATAAAAATTTTAATTATTATAAACAATTTATTTAAACAAATACTTCAGTATATTGCTCAAATGTTTAAGACAATGATTTATTGTCTAAAATCCCTAATATTTGCCATAAGATTTACAATAAGTAATTAAATATTATCGTACGTCAACAATTGCTATTGTTATAAACAATTAAATAATATAAGAAAATATTCAATCATAAACTTTTTTTTGTTTTTTAAACAGTTTTTGGTGCAGTTTTAAATATCAACTAGTGTTTGCCTTTCCTCTTTACCACTGAAAATAATTAAAACTATTTTAATAATGTTCGCCAACAACACAAAATTATTAATAGTGAATATTTTTTTATGACAAATTTTTTTATTACAAATATGGAAGAAAATCCTAGAAACGCTTGAAATTCTTTTAAATATAAATTTTTTGCAAGCAATTTTATATTCATATGTAATAAAAAATTAGTTATTAATTAAATTTAGAATTTTTATTAACAATTTATTAAACAAACACGCAACTTTAAACTTTTTTACTTATGCAGTAGCTTTTTTCACTCCAACTGCTTAGCACTGATATTCTAAGAAACTTTTAATTCAAAAATTCAACAATTATTATTTTTAATAACAAACAGTATTAACAAATGCCGATATAAGCATAAAATCTTAATTTTTCAGGTATATGAATACCTCCCAGAATGATTTTTCGCAAAGTGAAGGAGATTTAATGAAAAAAATAATTTTTTTCACGAAGAAATATTTACTTGTGTCATTTGTTTATACTATTTGTTATTTAGAATAATAACTATTGTTAAATTTTCGCTAAATTTTTTTCTTAGAAATGGCACTATTATAACAGTTAGAGTAAAAAAGCACAAACTTAACTAAATTACTTGTACAGTTGCATATTTCTTTATTAAATTTTTTATAACAATTAAAAATTTAATTATTGTATAAAAGTCTTGATTCAATATCAATATTAAGTTGCTTTCAATTATTTTTTTTAATTTTCACTAATAAACGTGCCTTTGGGTAATTTTGTTTAATTATTTGTTATAAACCAATAAATATACCTAATAGTAACCATTTTTTGGTGTTAATAATTATTTCTGAATTAGTATCTACTGTGTTCACTGAGAGAAAAGAGATAAACATCTAAAGAAAAAAATTATTACTTGCTAATACAATTGTTTATAATAATAGAAATTGTTTACTTATGATAAGTCACTATTAATTACAAATCCAATACAAAGAATAAGGTATTTTAGGTGAGAAATCAAAATTTTAAACACTTCCGCGCTATACTGAAGTATTTGTTTATATAAATTGTTTATAATACTCAATTTTGACATTTAATTAATTATTTTACTTCCTTGAGTATATCTAAATTTATTCTGATTAATAGCGAGTTTGTTTAAACAAATTTCTTTCACATAAAAAATCATATTTTTAAAATTGCAAAGTTTTTTATCAAATTTGTTTATAATGTTGCACACAAAATTGAATTTAAAAATCAAGGAGCTTCAGGCCCCTGAAAATTTAATTTCGAGAATTTCTAAAAGAAATAAATTTTTTTTAAACATTAATTAGCTTCTAAGAAATCTTTTAATAAAAACCTCTTAAATATTTATTGAAAAAAAATTATTTTTTTAGGGAAGAAAGTTTTATTTGTGGTTTTTTTTATACTATTTGTTACTTAGAATATTAATTGTTTAATTTTTGCTTTTTTTTTACTTATTATAAAATTCAAAGAAAAAACGCAGCTATTTATGTTAAAAATTTTACCTTTTTTAGTTGCACATTTTTAAATACATTGTTCATAACAATTGCAAAATTAATTATTAAATACAAATCTTTTTTCAAAATCAACATTACCTTGTTTCCAACAAAACTTTTCCAAACAAATAAAAAACACGAATTAAAGTTTTTTTGGTTCATTTTTTAATATATTTGTTATAAAAAATTAAATATACATACTATTAGCAATTTTTCGTGAATGATTACCGTTTTTCATAAAGTTTCAACTGTGGAGTTTAGAAAATAAAGAGATGAAAACATAGAGAAAGAAAATGAATATTTGTCAATACAATTGTTTATATTATTATAAATTATTAACATATGATAAGTTACTACTAATTACAAATATAATACAAAATATTAGGCGTTGTAGATAAAAAAATCAGTATTTTCAACATTTGTGCAATATTCTAAAGTAATTGTTTATATAAATTGTTTATAACAATTGTAATATTATTTATTAGCTATCAATCTTAATTCAATATTTGTATTAACTTGCTTTTAACAAAAAATATTAAAACCAAAAAAGTCACAAATAAACTTTACTTTGGGTCATTGTTTCATATATTTGTTATAAACAATTAAATATATTTACTAATAGCAATTTTTCGTGAATGATAACCGTTTTTTAAATAGTTTCAACTGTGGAGTTTAAAAAATAAAGAGATGAAAACATAGAGAAAGAAAATGAATATTTGTTAATACGATTGTTTATATTAATATAAATTATTAACGCATGATAAGTTACTACGAATTAGAAATATAATACAAAATATGAGGCATTTTTAGTACAAAAAATCAGTATTTTCAACATCTGTGCAATATTCTAAAATAATTGTTTATATAGATTGTTTATAACAATTGTAAATTTATTTATTAGCTATCAATCTTAATTCAATATCAGTATTAACTTGCTTTCAACAA
>JAAAKG020074750.1:0-17112 GCA_010014905.2 Druon quercuslanigerum
GTGTTAAGGAATAGGAAGAAGGTGAAAGAAAAATGTAAACCCTTAGGGGACACATTAGAAGCTTCCACTAAATAAATAAAGCATACCACAAAAAATGAACTAGCATTTTACGTAAAAAATCAAATTAAAGGAAAAGTTAATAATAAAAATAATATCTCATTGGATAAAATTAGGATACTAAGGTGTTATTCAGGCGTCAGGATTAGTTGGGTCTAAAGGAAGTTCGATGAGATTTAATCAGGTTCGTAAGTGGGTTGGATTTTATGAGCACAAAAAAGGACATTTTCAAGAGCGTGAGATCGATGGTCGTAGTAGAAATATTAGGTAACAGGGGTTAGTAATGGCATGGGTATATATGGTCGAAGAGATCATTGGGGATAAGGATTTAAGAGCACAGGATCAAAAGGGCATGTCGGAGGTAAACATTTAAAAGTGTGAGGATAGAAGGTTTATTGGGGATAAGGTTTTGGTATCTTGGAGAATTTCTGAGTTTTAAGGGGATTCAGATTTATTTAGTCCTCCTTCTTGCAGTTGAGATAGTTACAATCTGTATTCCGGGGTCGCCACAACTGTGACAGAAGGTTTCCTTATGGAATTCCTGTGATATGGGCTAAACTTGACTATTCGCGACCTGTACGAGACCGAGTCTATTGTCCATTTTGCAATTTAACTTTTCGATAACTTTCATGCCTTCTGTGCCTATAAAAGATCTATTTTTGTCTCCATTTACCAATGCTTTTATAAGGGTTCCTAGGATTCTGAGAGTAACATACATTAAAGGCTCTGATTTTGATATTGGGGTTGGACAGTAGGCTAGTTCAGAAAGATGAAATATGGGAATAGTGGGGACGCTGCTACAATAATCTTCACTCTCTATGATAATGGATAAATAATTTTTATGAAAAGGGTTAGATTTCTTTATATCTGTTTTAAAGGAGTTAGTATCTTTCGGATCGGAAATTATTATTTTTGTTTCAGAATTAAAATTAGGGATAGAATCTAAGAGAGGATTGTGGTTATAGTTATATGTTATGTTTATAGGAGAATTAAGGGGTTGTTGGTCAGAAATAGGGATAGGGTCATAAGGATTCCGGAGTTTTCTTGTCTTGGAATCGACATTTTTCGAGCTTGGAGAAAAATCTTGAACCTTAACGTCCCTAATACTACCCTGACCAGTTTCAAAAGGCAGAGCTAAATCAAATTCTTTCATGTATAAATTTTCGGGCCTAAAGGATAATACAGGAGACGCTGTGGAGCCTTTTAACATCCACCCGTCACATTTTCCGAGCAATTTCTGAAAGTATGACGGGTTACGTCCTTCCTCCCACAGCTATAACACAATATTATTCGTGGTTCATTACATTACGAAAAGCGATGACCCTCCTTTTTATAATTCGAATACTTGAGCACTAAGGATTCATCTGTTGTGGTATTTTCTGGAGGTTTAGGTGAGAAGAAAGGGTTCAGTGGTGGGTTAGTATTGTTATTTGGAATATTTAGCGGCTTAGAGGCATAGTGTTTTATATTAAGGTTTACTTTGTCTCTCTTACGCTTTGGGGGTCCTTTGACGTCGTTTTCGGGCTTGAACCTTTAGTTAGGAAGATACTATCTGTTACTTCGGTCAAATCTATCTCTTATTCGTTTAGTAACGCGATTCTTTCTTTTCGTTTATCTAATTGCCTTGCTTGATTCTCGTGGTATGCTAGATCGGGTATTAAGGATTGTTACGGTGGTGGGGGAGGTTTATAAGCCCTAGCGACCCTCACGTATTTCTCTGCCGAAATAGCTAATTCTTCTAGGTGAGAAAGGTTATGTACCATCCGTCGCTGAATGGTTAGCTGAAGCCGAGGTAATAAGTTAAGGTGGGCGTAACTTATCTCCTCTGCCTCAATAAATGGAGGGTCTAGGTGATCGAACATAGATATTAAGCACGTAAGGTAGTCAGCTACCAATTTTCGTTCACCCTGAGTTCTTTTATGGATTTCTTGACGTAATACAAATTAAAAGTCTTGAGTCTCCAACTCTAGAACGGTAGGTGATAGCGAATTGATCGAAGGTATGCCACGCCGATTGCATAGTCCTATACCTATTTAAGGTAATACCTGACGAGAAAAAGGGTAGTACGCGTGACAGAACTGTATCATTGACTGGAACAATAGATCGACTTTCCACTAGACGCTTCAGATAGTTATCTGCATCCTCGTCACGAGTACCCGAGAATTTAATATTCCACCTACGCATTATATTATACGTAGCAGCATGACTAGGCGGGCCTAAACCGCGGTGGGAACAGAACTGGGTGTTATAATAATCTGGGTTAGAAGTATTTTCGAAAAAGGGGTCTGAAGATGGCTCGAAAGTAACACGGGGTCGATTGGGTTGCATAGCGGTACTACAACCTCGTAGGGCGTTTCTAACTAACGTTCGTGGTCGGAATTTTGGGGCCTAAAGGGCTTACTTGTGGTATTATCTGGTCAATTTGAAGGGAATCTATAATCGCTATCGATATTTCTGAGCCAACCTCTGGAACATACTCTTGTAATAAAATTGACATTTTGATTTTCACATCGATCTTCAGTATGCCGATAAACATTAGTTGTATTTTGATATTGTCTACTACGGCTAAGACTATTATTATCAAACGTATCTTCTACGTGTTGGTCATAAAGATCAAAATCACGACGAGAAGGGTTGCGCGAGTCCATCTTACTAAGATCTGCATTACGGCCTCTACCCGAATCTCTAGCGGTGAAGAACGGTTCAACTGAATACAAATCATTGTCGTAATTTTCGGCATTTCGCGATCGGCTATAGTGATCTGATTAACGTCGTTGTTCCCTCATAAGATCTTGATCTTCGTTATGATATACGGGCTCATCTGTACAATTCGGTCGCGAGGAAGTATCTGCGTTTACGCAGTATTGATTATTTCTACCGGCTTAGAAATTTCAACATAATTCTCAGTAGATTCTTTGGTTCTTGGAGGTAATTTAGATTTCGCGTTCGAATATTTTTGTTGTGTATTTCGTTTTATTGCTCCGCCGGACGGGTCTAAACTCAAAGCCGAAGCTTGTACTTCCATGCTTTCATCAAGAAAAACCGTGTTATCTTTAACTCGACACAGTAATTCGATAGCTTGACACGCGATACTTTCCACGATTGCCTAGATTTTTGTTTATCTACTTGACTTTAAGCATCTGCTCTTTATTCGGGCTACTTTTCTTTTTAAATTCATCAATCGTAATTTCCGGATTTAATTGTTCTCTTTCTACGTCCAAATCACAAATTTCCTTTGTATCGTCCGTAGACGAGTTTCTCGATCTTCTTATTTCTTCCACTGGATCTACGAATTCGAATTTATTTCGCGACGCGCGTTCGAATCTTAACAAACGCTTACGTAGGATAACGACAACGCCATCCATCGGTAGTGTGCGATTACCGAGCTTCGTTATTTAATCTTTTTTGTTTAATGAAAATGTCCTAGAATCATCGGGACTTTCTTTATCCGCCATTTTGTCTTAGATTTATCAAGATGAAATAAATCAAAAACATGTATGACTCCAATCAAAATTTTATAAAGCCGATAATTCTAGTTTATTACTGTTTATGGGAAAAACAATAGTTCGGGTTTCAGATGGGGCTATTCAGGTTAAAGGGGTTTATTGATTTTGGGAGAATAACACCTGGTCAAATTTTTCAGAACTTTTCTATGGGAAATCCTGAACACATGTAAGGCTTTTTCCTTTTAAAATGTCTTGGGGACCCTGAATTTGTTTCAAAGATCAAATTTGTTTCAGGTTTTGGAGAAATACCTTTAAACAGAATAATTTTTAACTTTCTAGACTCCTACCCTATATATAGCGAACTATCTTAGTCAAAATTCAGCCACCAGGAACTTGTTTTAATTTTCAGATATAATAATTAAAATTTCTGTACAAATTGATTTTAAAAAAAAGATTCTGTAGCCACTCAAAAGTCAAAAAATTCAAATTACAAACATTCTATAGCAAAACCCGCTGGCTCAGCCCTGAAAATATGGTTAATGGTAGAGGTGGCGGTCGATAGTAAAAGAAAAAGAAATCCCTGAATTCAAATAAAATGAGAATACCCAAGATTCATGATAACAAATAATATTTGTTTTGTTGACCCTCGATACAAGTCAGGTTTTCTGGTGACATATAATCCTATTTGCCTAAGCTACAATCGTACCCTACTTTAGAAAATATATATGGGAAAAATGAATAGTTCCAGAACAGAAAATTTATATATAACTAACTATTTGTCCTAAACTAACTAATATGTCATAGATTAGGCCCTTGACGTTGGTGCACTCCACAACGCTTAACGTAGCCTGCACTATTAAACTAAACAGTACTGACATAACCTCTAAGTATTTATTTTTGAGGTTACCCAACCTCTAAGTCGTGGTTTTAAACATAGGGACGCAAATCTACGATGAGCAAAAAATGCACTCTGAAAGGAAGAACAAATTTTAAAAAGAACTAGAAGTAGTTATATTGAATTCGGTTAGTCGCGATCAATAATTCAAAAATTTCAGAAAGGGGTTGTCAACATTAAAGAAAAAGGTGTAACCATAACTTTACAAAAAGGGAAGTCGTATTCTATTAAAAAGGTTTATTCAATTTAAGAAAAAGCGGTGCTCATATTTCAACAAAATAAAAGGATAGTCACGTTCAGAAAAGGGAGTAGTCATATCTCAACAAGAGGGGAAACCATAATTAACAAAAGAACGTCGTAGTCAATTTGTCGAAAAACGTATCATCACAATTTAAGAGAACTCAACAATATAAATCATTATCGCGATAGTTTCGACTCTAAAGATAGGTCCAGCCACCAAACTACGTTCCGACCACGTGTCATCAAAAATATTTCCCGAAGGAAGCTAAAACCACAATAAATCCATGCTACTAAAACTGTACAGCAAAAAGGAAGGATGACCACGTTTTGAACAAGTTACCCGGATTGAATCTAAATAACATATTGAGTCTTACCAAGAAACGGAAAAATCTTCGCTGCTCGTTTCGGACTGCGTCGTAGCGGACTCTAACGCCAACCAAACATAATTGAATCGGTGGATAATAATTCTCCTTACTCTCCGGTAAAACGCTATTGGGCACAGCCTGGAGTCCAAATATATCCTGACATCTGAAAAAGATCTCCTCTGGTACCAGTAGTAGGTGGAGAAGTCGAACTTGGAATTTTGGAAATGGTCTAGAATATTCCACGTATCCAGTCGGCATCTCAACAAAAGTCTTCTTAAAGGGGCGTCGTACTCGTCAAAGCGCTGGTTGATAGTCCATGTTACGGCGGGAGAATTTGAATGGCCTGAAACTCCACATTTTGCCCTCGTCGTGCATCTCTGGTTCTTTTAATGTGCTCTATAGTTCCGGGTGTTGAAGATGTCCCTCAAAGTATCTCGCAGTCGGCGACCAATCGTTGGTTAAATAATAAAAGCGAAAGCAGTCCTTAAATATACAATTTTCATCTATTTATAGTCGCTAGTAGTGGTGTACCGTGCAGTTATAAACACCCTTGAAATATAATAAGAAAAACAGTAAAATTAAATAAACCGAAATTTTGGGGTTTCAGCAACGCGCGATTGATTCTTACGGTTTTGGATTCATGTTTTCATTATGTAAAAAAAGTAATAATGTCATATTTTCCACAAAAAATGGGATTATCACCTTTTCCAATGTAAAGAAACCCATTCAAGGTGCAGCGGTACTTGGCGTCATAAATAAATTAGTATTTAACGTCATATTAGTCTGGCACAATGTTCGGAAACCTTGCGAAGGAACAAAAACATAAATAAAGAAATAAAAGAGAACTCATGAATTTTTTAAACTTGTTAACTTTATCGACAAACTTTTACAAGCCACAATGCAGGCGAACTAACATTGCAGAAAGAGAGCTTATTGTGAATTCAGATAGCTTTGAATGATTTGCATCTGAATCTTTGGCGGGACAAGTGACGGGTGAACCAATCACAAAGGAAGCCTTAAATTTAATAGTAAATCATCTAGTTACTGCTGTGTAACTGATGTGATTTGGTCCTAAAAGCATCTAAACCACTAGACTGTGGACTTTAGGCCGGATGGGTGGTAGAACAAGCAGAATTTCTGTGACATGGCAATTCGATAAAGTTGGAATTATGACTAATGGTGATTCGCATAAATGAATGTTACGTTAAGTGGTTATTCGGGGGGAAATAAAACATGTTAAATAATAATTCAAATAGATGTAAAATATGACAAGTAGAAATTCAAGCAACTAAATACTAGATTATGTGGAAATTTGGAAAAGTTACAATTATGTTAAATACAAATTGGGCAAAACAGAATTTGTATTAAATGAAAATTAGGAATTCGAAAATATAAAAAATATTACAAATGAGGATACGGCATAATAGAAATCATTATATCTGCTAGTTAGAACAAATAGAGGTTATGTTACCTGAAAATTCGAAAAAATTGGCCCTTGGTCGATTCGAATTTGCTGAAAAGCCGGGAATCGAACTTCCATCATTCTTCATCTTCTGAAAACTCACAGTTATCGAGCGTTATTAGCCCGACACTAGTCTTTCCTGAGCAGAAAATCCGCAGCGTGCTCTAACTCATCTATGTTAGCATAGCTTGTGAGGAATCCCTCAAGCTTGCTTTTGAGATCCTCCGTATATGAGTTCCAAAGTGTGTTCCTAGGGTTTCTGATTATTAGGCCTTGTCCCTCAGTTCATCCGAAAATATAAGTCGAATTATGAACCTCACACCTTTTTTTTTATCTGTTATGTCGAAGTATCACCCAGATTCATAATGTCCAGCTCAGTGACCGCTAGGTTTTCGATTTGATCTATCTGGGATGCGGGGGTCCCTAATCATCTCCCGCGAAATAAGTCAAGACGATAAACACTTTAGCCTTCCTTCGTTGTTGCCCCTAAGTCTCACCTGAAAAACGGTGACATACCTGGAGCAGAGCTACACTCCTTGACGGCTATGCATACCCTTGGTGTTTTTTTCGTGACCTTTTCAGACAGTCCGTCCCCTTGATCTCCAGGTATAGTCCCTCCTTAAGCCTTAACTTGGAAGTTCTCTCTGCTATCCAGTCTTGCAACCAGATGTCTGTGGTCTACACTATGATGGACCCCGACCTGATCAAGATATCGTTGAATCTGGTGGGGGTGCCCCTCGCGGGTAACCGCATCTTTCTCTTTAGAGATTTTCTCCTACAGCCTGCCCAATTCCTCGACTTTAGATAGGCTTCGGGCTAACCCGAAGCAACGACAACACTCACCAGGGCGTTTTAAGGTATTTGCGCGAAAGTGATGCCCTGTTTATCCAGGTTCTTCCCCCTTATTTAGCTCCCTATTTGGGGGAGTTTCTTTGAAGTCATTCATTCACTTTCCTTTATGCTGTGCTGTTTTCGAGCCACGCTTTGAGGTATCTTTTTTGTGCACTACTACGTACCTGTTCTTCCACCGTGTCAAAAAGATTGTCGCGATCGTTTTCATAAGTGCGCACCACACCTGTTGGATTGTCCCCTGATATAACGTCACATTTCGGCAGTGGTTTAGAAATTTGTCCTGGAACAAGCCATTGTTTTAGTTTTGTTTCATATTTTGTGTTTCGCTCCTTTTGGTCCCAAAAGAAGCTAGGGAAACAAAGAACCCCCTTGCAGATTTTTGTTTGCAGGATAATTTGACCTGTTGTCCTAAAATCTCCGTTATCTCGCCTGCTTAATGGCCCCTCATAAGAATTGAGGAAGAATGCCGACTTATCACTAACGAGAAGTTCTGTTAAACTAATCGTCCTTATCGTCGGCGCTCTTGGAGGTACTAAGCTTTCACTGGTTAATAGCGTATGTCTGAAATTTTACAACGATCTCGCCGGGAACGGATGCAGTTTTTCAGATTAGTACCCGTTCCTGGAGAAATCCTGCGGTTGCCCTTAATAGAAAATTTTAATTATATTTAAACTTATTCTCCAGTTTGCGTCCGCTAAAAAAAATTTTTGGTTTTCAAGCAACATCAAAAGATATTTAACTTAATTATATTCTTGGACATTCTTCATGATAAATACAGTAGGTTTTATAAATATTTTCCGCGGCTTAACGACGCTGCTAGCTCCATACATATGTACTATAATATAGTACAGTGTCTGGCTGTGGTGCGAGCGTCATCATTCAGGTGAACAGAAAAGGCGTTCTACGTTGCGAGAATCCGGGTTCTGTTTCAAAACAAAATAATAATTCTTCTGAGATGGCATTAGGCGCTTCCGGCGTAAACAAATCTAAGAAAAATAGACCAAGTCAGCACAAGCGCTGGGCTGATCTTCATCGGTGAAAGGTGGCCGAGCAATTTGCCCACCCAGAAAAATACTTTCCTTGCACAGACCATCGAGCGAAAATGACTGCAAAATTGACAGCGGTGAGCTCAATGGCTGCTTCATTATCCCCGTTTCCCTGAACAAGGAAAGTTGGGACACTTCTACAGGTGCCTAGTAGTATTGGAAGACACCCCCCCCCTCCCCCGTCCTCATATGATTTGATCCTGTAGAAAGAGAGCTCGACTCCCCTGGAATTCGCACTTCGGGAATTTGGCATCGCTAACTCTGCCGCGGAAACGTGTCTATTAAGCAACCCTCCTACGACATTAATCTCTCATATTCCATGTTAGAGAGTTTATTAGTCCCGCCAGTGCATATACCATATACGAAATTCTTAGAATGCTCTATTTTCTGGGTCTTCTTACAATATCTTACATGGTCTGCAGAGAGCTATTTACCAGTGACTAGTTTGGCCGATGCGTATGCGATACCGCAGTAAAGTTCCGAGCCAATCAGGCCGGGAACCCAGATCAGACAGACCTTGTTTTTACTGAAAACCTTGTTAAGAATCTTGAAGGAAACTTCAGACTAGTCTGGAAGTAAACTCTTTAGAAGCAGGAGCCTTAAGAGCTGCTTGGCTTTTAGAAAAATATGAATGTGCTGGCATTCATAAGCACGCTCACAAGCTTCATCTAGGTAGGCCTTGATAGGTACTATTTTGGGCTTGAACACTGTAGTGAATATGCCGACGGCTGGTGATATCTCAGCCCTGGGCTTCTTCTCATAGATTCGACCTCCTGTTCCCAAGGAGTCATTAGAGAAGTATGTGTACCAAACGAGACCTCTTCGTGAAAATAATTATTTTCTTCTGCCTGTATTATTTTAATCTTTCCTTTTATGAAATTAACCTTGGAGCTATCATAAATTCAGACTAGTGTCTAATTTAACTTTCAGTTTTCCCCTCTACGTCTTCCGAAAACAGATGTGAAGCTCTATCTTCGATTGCAACTTTGTTTTTTGAGCGCATCCTCATATTGATCCTCTTCCAATCACATTGAGGCTTGCAGTCGATCTTCTTGACACTCTTGCCCATTCCTGGCTCTGCATTTATTACAAGTTGGGTAACTTAACTTCTCGCTGTTATATCGATTTTAGAGAGATCTTGCTATGGATCACTTTGATCTCAGCTTCCGCCCAAGGTTGGAATCAGCCAAATGCTTTAATAAAAAAATCCATATGCGTTTATCTTATTCAGACTAGAATGAGTAACTAAAAGTTCACAGGTATAAGGATGCCTACGTGCGTCATCCTGTTGATTCAGAAGAAACGAGAAAGACTATGCTGTGGCCTCGGTGGTGTAATTGGTTAACGCTCCACTCGTATAAATTAATTACCCTGGCCGATAAAATAACATCATTGCTTTAAATTATTCCAGATTCGGTTATCTTCTTCAGGTTAGAATTATTATCTAAAAATTCATATGTATAAAGATGCCGACGTGCGTCATCCTGTTGATATAGGAGAAACAAGAAAGACTATGCTGTGGCCTTGGTGGTATAATTTGTTAACACTCCACTCGTGAAAAGTTTTTAGTGTTTGGCGGAACCGCGGAATGGTGATGATGCGTAACTTAAATCTTCAAACCGATACATGGAAGTGCCACCAATATGGCATTGACGCCCTATTCCATAACAGAGGGGGTCACGAGTGTGATCCCAAAAAAGCGGATGTGAAGAGTCCATCGGCTCGCTTTAATGGCGAAAATATTCACACAGAAGAGGTATGAATCTTAAGTACTTTGATCATGATATACTGAGGATCTCTAGAGTCTTGCGCGTTACGACCGATATTTTTCAAGGTGATTCGTTCAGTTTCCTTTGGCACTGTTTGGCGCTGAAACCACTTAGCAGCACCCTATAGAATACGTCATACGGATACATCGCCAAGAAAGGCAGAATAAGATACAATCTTATTTACCTTCTTTATATGGATGACCTTAAAGTATACGTTAAATGGAGAAAAAGTCTGTAGAAGTTAATGATATCATTCTGAAGTTTTCAAAACGAGAACCATATGGGATTCATGCTGGGCAAAAATAGACGAGTAAACTTGAACCGGTAGTGGTGAAGCCGAAGTTGGGGCTGGACAATCAGAGGCTGATTGAAACAACGATGACGAATGACAAATGAGATGCGCAAAGTTCGACACCGAGGTAGTTTTCTGTAATCCCCTTCTCCTGGTCAAATATCCTGGGAAGTGCGAGTAATTCAAATAATGTTGGATGCAGCCGCGGGTTATCTCTAATCATGATTAAATTCATACAGTGATTCTAAGCTTGCCTTAGCAAAGTTCATGCTAAAGAACTTCAATTATACTTTAGCAACCAGGGTCACTCATGTATAGACCCCTGTTTCACTGGGCTATGTACTTTGACGGCTAGGTTGGTGGTAGTACTGCTACTGATAGAGTTTCCCACGGCAGACAAGCAGATAATAAGATTAGAGGGACGAAAAAGAACATCAAAACCCATAAATAACAATGGAGAGTATTTTAAAGACTTGGAAACGCGTGTCGCTTCCTGAAGATCTTCGGGATGTCCCTGGAGCCACCGCTGGGGGCCACATCATGTGGGACGCTGGTGATGAGGAGCTGTGATATGGATGGGCTGATCTCACTAATCAAACAGCTGGACAGCAAGAACATCTGCGACAAACGATAAGCAGTGGTGCGTCTCTATTACGGAAGTTCGAAGTTTGAAACGAAAATAGAACAAGGATACAACGTAAGAACGAAATTTGCTGCAAAGTATCCTAATATAAAGAAAGTCGTACTAAGAGATCTTATCGCTAATATGAAATATATATTAGAACTAATGTACAAATCAGAGCAGACCGAGACGTGGAAAAACGACGGCAATTAACATCAGTTAGAGGAAGCCGCGTCACACGTTCAAGCAGGGGGCAATTGATGCTCTTGCTCCATCTGTTGATGATCCAACACCACCACATGCCCCAGAGATAGATGGCCTTATACAACCAGAGGCAAAAGCACAGGTTCAGCAACCAAAAAGGCAATTAAAATGGACATAACCATATGAACAGAGATGTTATGCGCCTTTATTTTTTGCAGAGAAATATGGGTAAAGTGTAAAGAGAGAACATCATAGACTCTTCTTACTTAAATGCCCGGAGCTAGCCACAAGAATAAATTAGCAGAATCTGTCAGATCAAAAACGCTCAATATCTGTAAACAGATTGCTTTCGGCTTTTAACGTAGCTGCTATCAAAATGAAAGTGAAACAGCAGCTTCCTATTGATGTACTCCTCTTGGAAGACGTGGACAAAGAAGACTTGATTGAAGCTGAAGGCCTAGGTGTTAGGGATAATGAGTGTCATGTATCGGATGCACTACAATCACATCTGGATATTAATAACGATAATGAGAACAGCGAAATTCCAGAAAAACTAGTACACCTTGAATGGAATTTTAGTCATGCTTTAATATAATTCAGATATGTAGAACCAATACTAAGGCCTTCTGCAAATGATCATTTTGCAAATGATCTGCTTGCACAAATAAAACACCTCACAATTAAGGTTTTACCTACGTATTTGAACGTAACGCAAACTGCGTTAGAGGTGGAAACTCTTGTATGCTGCGCAGCTGTGGCAATAGTTAGAACGTTGCGCCGCAGAACTAGGCCTACAAATGCAGTCTTTGTCCTAGCAAGGGAGCGAGATCCACCATGGAAGATCAGGTTGGATATGGATGTCAACAAAGCCAGGTGCAAATTGGGCCGATTAACTCAATATAAAAAAGGAAATAAGACCATAAAGCTCATAAACCATGTTACTAAAAGCATTTACCCTCGGCACATCTAGACATTAATACCATCAATATTGTATGAGATTTTAGACTGACAAAGTCAAAGACTTGATGTTCTTCCTGCCGGACTGCGTCGGTATAAGAAAAGTCGTTTACGAAGACAACAAAATCGAACCTTTCAGAAAGATGAAAGAAGGTTCTATCGCGAACTGAGTGCAAAGCAAAATAGCCAGCAAGACACCGAGTTTCCTGTGTTGCGAGACATAATTAACGGTTGGATGGGTGTTAGGAAAAAAACGAAAAAAATCAATTTAGAGGCTGCGTGGTTCCAACTAAAGAAGACAAGAACTAGCAATAGCCCTAAAATGGAACTGAGAAACACAGCTTTACATGTTTCAGCGGTCTTGCAAAGGGGAATTAACTGAAAAGATCCAGGTCCAGACATGGAACGTAATTTCTGGTAAAAGTACGTGATGATTGTGCATCATGCATTGGCAAGGTTTTTTCAGAAGATGATTGAACACCCAGATCTGATGCCAGGCTTTATGCTCTAGGGCGTTATGCTTCTCAGAAGAGGCGTTGACTATCAGGGCACAAACTATAGAGAAGTTATAATTACAATGGAGACAGAAAGCTATCCACGGCGAGCACCCAAAAACAGGTCAACATCAAGCAGATAGTAAGGCATCCAATATTTGGCTGAGAAAGGGTGCTTTCTCTCCAGAAACGAAAGGATTCGTCATCGCGATACAGTTCAAGGTTGTCATCACCAGAAATGATGGCAAACACGTGTTGCATCAAGGCGTGGTTGACCGGTGCTTATTATGTGGAGATACCAACGTATCCATCGAGCACATTATTGATGGCTGTTGCCTAATGGCTCAGAGAGAATATACGCACATACATAATGATGTAGCGGGCATTATACATCAACAGCTTGCCCCAAACCTAGGACTCTTAATAAACCGGATGCCTTTCTATAAATACATTCCAATGCCCGTTTTCGAAAACGAAGAGTACATATCATATTGGGATTTGACTATCCACACGGATCATTATATGCGAGCCATTCAACCTGACATCGTCATGCGAGAAAAAGAGGTTGAAGAGTCTATATCATCAATATTGCTGGTTTACTTAAACGATATTTGCCGTCAACCTATAAAAACAAGATCCATAAGTATAGCAAGTTAAGGCATGAAGTAAATACCATATGGAGGGATGTGGATCATGCATCTATTCTTTCTATTGTGATTTCGGCTATAGGCAATATGCACGCAAGATACACTGTACATCTTAAAAATTTAGGAGTCAGTAGGGTATTGGTAGCAGCTCAAAAGGCGGTTTTCTTAAACACCTGTAACATTGTAAGAAACTTTCTCGATCATCAGGAAGCAACCATTTAAAAACCTGTGAAGTGGCAGATTGTAGCTCTAAGAAAGCGTCCAGAGGTTGCTGTTGTCATGTCCAACGTTCTCGGCCGCTTTTTAAGCATTGCAGGGGTAAGGGACGAGCTCCAAACTACATCATGCTCGTTTTCAGGAACGGAAGGATTTATAAGGGCCATACATGAGATGGTGATTCAAATTAATCATATCGAATTTATAAAACTTAAAAAAAAAGCACAAGAATGTTCAGTTTATAATATCTGTAAGACAATTTTCATCAAAATTACTTTTAAAAAATATAAAATTCTTCAGATAAGTTAACATACTCATTTGTTTTCGTCGCAGAATTATATTATTATCAAAGGCGAATTTATTGTGATACCCCAACCTGAACCTCTCTGCATCGATGGCGTTCATTTGTAATTTAATTTAATATGTTTATGCTACTCAGAGAAGAAGCAGGTGTTTCATATTTTGTCGAAGACAATTGTTTTAAAAAATTAAATTTTTTTAAATGTTGACCATGTCGGATTATTGCATGCAATTACGAAGATACTGATAATTTGGAATAAAATGAAAAAAGTGATAATTGTAGAAATAAATAAAAATAATTTCAAGAATTAATAATTAAAACACAAATAGATCAAACTTCTTAATTTGTCCATGAAAAATGATATGTCAAAAAAGGCACAAATGAATGGAGACCCAAGACCATTGAGTACATTTTCTCCATTGAAGTTGGTATAGCTGTAAATCAATCAACAAAAAATGACACAAATATCGATATTTCTTTATACTATTCGCGTATGATAATCACATTTTTCATAATATGTAAATTTACTGGTCAGAAGTATCACTGACAAACCAATAGAAATAAATTCCAAACAAAAAATTCACTATATATATGATTGTCCATTTTCTTGGCGGGGAGCTCGGGAGGAGCTGAAACAATGCTCCACAAGGCAGAGGATTCGAATAGCGTCATTTAGTCCTAAGAGACTTTCGCATGGCAGATTGCACGTGGTGAACGGTCAACCTATTTGCCTTATACTGTTCAAGAAGACACGAATACCACAACTGGTTCAAACTCCTCAACTATTCCGAAAGGAGAAACACTGCAAACATTTCTCTTCACCCCTAAGCGACATCTATAAAATTAAGTTAAATCACTCAACTAGAAGACTGCGAAAAGAAGATAATAATTTTTCCTTAGGAGCTCGAAAATATAATTTTTTAAATACGCCCATGTGTGTGAAACTTATTTTCTTTTCGCCACATCTGGAAAGAAAAAGAGATATAATCTGATAGAATGTCTAGCAAGATCAGCTATTTAGAAGAAGTTTTTTTAGTTTAGAGACTTAACAAAAATTTACCTTGTTTGTATAAGAAAACTATTTTGATATTCAGAATACAACAATACGATATCTAGTACATGTGTTCGCCATTTTCAAGACGCAGATTTCAACCTATTGTTAAAACTTTCATGACTTACAGTAACATTACTGATAAGCCGTAAGTTAAAACTTTTTCCCTTGTTACAGATAAAATCGATTGACATTTTGCTGGGCCTGATTTTCTGAAAATAAGTTTTTCGCGAGGACAGAAACATAAGTTTGAAAAATATTGAAAGAATCCAGTTTTTTCTTTTGTTAGAGAAAAACCTTCCTCTGTGAGAAATTAAGAAATAATGATTTTGAGTATGCAACGGGTCAGTTAAAAAGATAACATATAGTACAGATTCAATGTATAAAGTTTTAAAAAGGTCATGATAAAAGTCTGAATCACGTTAACAGAAGCAAGTGATTGCGCGAAGTAAATTGTAAAAAGTCAAAGTAGGCAGTTCAAATAGTTGCCCTTGCTAACAAGCGCAGGATAAACACTCGATACACTCATATGTGCGCTCGTTTCATTGCACCTAGCATTTTTAATTGCTGGCAAAAGAACATATACACAGCTGAAAGTATTCACTCTGTACACCGCGCTCTCAATTGCCCTTTTCACAGGCACCACTAGAATAGCGCGCGTACTTTTCCACTAATATTTCCACTTTTCTCAGACTCAGTTGCGTCACAAGGTCCGTTATTACGGTGCACAAAAAAAGCTTGGATCCGTTCTCGAAAGACCAGAATGTTATAGCTCTACACATAAAAAAGCTATAAAATTTCACTGATGCAGGATGAGAAAAGGTATTCATTTATGTTCTTCAAACACCGCATTTTAATTCAAACATTACTCCAGTAATATAATCATAATCAGTAATCATAATAAAAAATAACAAATCAAAAGCACTGTAAAGGTACCTTGAAATAATGACATTCACTTAAGCATGCTTAATCCATGAGTTTCAGTCAGCAAAAAACACTCATTCAGATAATTGTCACGATCGGTACAAGCAAGTTTTCGCCATGTTTGATAGCCTCGTGCACACCCACATCACCATCATCATGAGAAAGTAGGAAAAGATGAGCAAGACAGAAGAACAACCCACGAACGCGAAAATTTAATAACATTTTTATCAGAAACTTATAGCACTTAGCAAGTGTATTCTTTTTGGTCTCAAAATAAAGATAAAGGTTTTTTTAAGACTTGAAGTACAAAATTTCTGTTTGTTTTCGAAAAATTAAATAAAAAGTAATGCGGTAAATTGACGGCACAAAGTGTAGCAATTTAGTAAGAACGTAGTCAAAAGTCTGTCACTGCATCAAATAACAATTAAAACAATTTCGAAATTCAACGTGGCGGGAGTAGTATAAGCCACCAAAGTTGGGTAATTTTTTTTCTCCCGAAAAAATAATATTTATAATTGCACAGCTTTATGTGAATCAACTTTTGGAAGGTGCATAATGTTTTATTTTATGTTTATGATATTGCTGATTCCGAGATTGAAGTCATATTTTAAAATTCAAAATATTTGATCCAATATAGCTGTCCCATAACTTTAAAATGTGTACATGCTTGTAAAAATCAGTGCACGTGGCTCCTATTGGTTGCTGATTAGAAATTTAAAGTTCTTTTAGTCGCCGATTACAAATATTATTCAGATTCTTAAAAATTGTAATGCAGAGCCCGTTTATAGGGATCGAACATTTATCTTTGTGAGCCCGTTCATAGAAACCCGACATTAGGCGTCATATGGGGCAGTTGGAGGTAAAGCTTTCACCTATGGATACTTTTTTAGAGCTACCATTTAATTGTAGAATGTTATACGGGACAGTGTTGAACGAACAAATGAAATTATCCCAGGAGAACGACTTTTTGTATACAGTTCACGATGAACTGAGCCCGTTTCACTTCTTCCTTTGCCTTGATATTACCATTCGCTGGTGCCAAGAATTCAATCACCTAAATGATCTTCGTCTTTAGATCTTAGAGGACAATATTAGGCTTTGTAGCTTAAATACGTTTGTAGTGGATAATAATAAATTCCAGTAGATCTAACACTCGTCGTGGTTCCATGGATGAAGAACAAGCTCAGATCCCTTGATATCGGGACACGAAAGGTTATGCACATAAACAAAAGCATGCATATTAAGTCTTCTGTTCCGCGACTCTACATCTCA